>JAQFVV010000001.1:31573777-31856277 GCA_028023455.1 Epiperipatus broadwayi
AAACATTGTTAAGGGGAGTGAAAAATATATATGTATACGGTACATTTGTGAGCACTGCTTGCTGTAATCAGAGTTCTCAAAAGTCTTGGGTTATCATTGTTCAATTTGCAAAACTTCAACTTGTATGTGTATTGCAGTTCTGTGTTTAGTTTGCTTTCCAGTATTTGAGTTCTGATTTTGTTGTTCCTGTCCTCTATATTAATTGTATGCAATCAAAGACAACTTTCTGTTTTTTATTTGTAGATACTTGCCACATTTATTTTTTATTTTTTTAAATATTTGTTGATGGCATAGATTTTTGGTTAATGGGAGCCATCTTAGAGGTTTGATTGTTGTGTTATCAGTGACCAGGTAGATGTCTGGATGTGCAATTTTATTGTCTCTGGCTCGTAGTTTTGCCAGTTTGATATTGAAAGTTGATGGATGTCACCTTGTGTTGTTACCTAAAGTAAATGTGCATCTAGTGCACCAGTATGCATAAAGCACAAAAGTGGCTGCACGGACTGATGGAATAGAGCCTTTGCAATATGCATTAAAGATTGTTTGAAGGGTTGTGTTAGATTGTCTATATGCTCCTATCATAATAAATCAAATTCTGTCTAGTGCCGGACAAAGATAGAATAGATGTTCCTGGGTTTCTTCAGCCCTGTGACACAGGGAACAAAAAGGATCAATGTTAGTGTATAGTCTCCGATATCTCAGAAAATATGTCGTGGGCAGTGCATGTAGGTTTAGTCTCAGCAAAAAATCAAAATATTTTGGCTCCAGGGACCATTTTTTAAACTTACAGAGTAATTGTAGATTATTGATTTTCAGCATTGTCAGATTGGTATCATGGCTTGGATTTGGATGGATTAATGAATAAATTTGCCAGTATGAGTGCTTGTATATTGTCTGAAGAGATATCTGTGGGGCTGTGCTTTTTATATGATTGATCATTGATGCTAGTTGGTCATAGGCAGGAGGTGGTCTATCTGTTGGAGTTATTTGAAGTAGGCATTCAAGCATTGGAAAGTGTTTGACTGTGGATGCTATTAAGTTTGTGGCCTTCTGTAGATGGAAAATCTAAATACTGTGAAGTCCTAGTCCATTATGAATAGGTAGTCTGGTAAGTTGTTTTGCAGATATTGACACAGTCTTCTGCTGCCACAAGAGCTTATTGCATAGAGAAGAGATTTTGTTAATAAAACCTTTAGAAAAGGAGATAATGGGTGAGTAATAGGTGATTTTTGTTATGGCTAGCTGGTTAAATAGCTGGATCTTGGAGTATATTGAAATATATGCCTTTGAGAGTGAAATGGTAATTCATTCTGTTTCTTCATTGAGTTTATTCTGGATCTTGACCCTCATTGCACTTGCACTCATATAAAAGGGAAATCCCAAGAAAGCAGATGGCTTTCCCCATACATGCCTGTGCACTGCTTTGCATTATAAAGAGACCAAACTGCAGTCTTATTTAGATTGACCCTGAGTTTGTGTGTGGCTGCAAATTCTTGTAGTATTGTATGCAAGGCTGGTAGGCATTTTTTAGATGGGAGGAAGACAGTTATATCATCCATATAAGCGATACATGTTACCTGCTGAGATGTGTTTGGTATTTGGATGCCAATGAATGTTTGCTGGATTTTTACTAATAGAGGGTTGATGTAAAAAGTGAAAAGTAAAGCACTCAGGGGGATCCTTGTGAGATCGATTGTGTTGGAGTAAAAGATTCAGAATTTTTGCCACTGAGTGTAATATGTATATCCCGATTTAACAACAAGTTGGTTATAACATATAAAAGAGTGCGAGGTATTTCAGTGGCAGCCAACATTTTAATTAATATCTCGATTGCCACAGAATCAAAAGCTGACTCAATGTCTATTTGAATTGCAACTGGGCTGTATTTTTTCCAGCCTCACATTGACCCCAATACAGCTTTGAAAAGAAGTGCTGCCTGTCCTGTAGATGATTGCTTTCTTGCAAACTGATATGGTGAAATCAATGGGAGCAGATATGGCTCAATCCTGTCTTTAATGACTTTCTCAATGATCTTGATGGCTATTGGGCATATGGAGATAGGCCTAATACTATTAAGGGTGTTTATTGGAGCTGGTTTCTTATTAAATGGTACTATTGCAATTGGATAAAGATTTTCAATGTTGTATATTTTTTGTGAGAGATAGTTTGCAAGATTACATAATACTTGAGTAGTTGTATGGCTAAGGTGCTCATACACAAATTTTGGTATGCCATGAGTGCCTGGATGACAGGCATTGGGCAGAGTGGCAAGCTTCGAAGCAAATTCATTAGTGGTAAATGGTGTTTTTGTTTCCGGTGATCCAAAATAATCCGGTGGTGGGTTGAAGAGTTGATGGGTCTGAAGATTCTGTTTGAAATGCTTATAAATAGGTTCAATCATGTTATGTGCTGCATGTATAGTTGTTCCAATTTGAAGTGCCATAGGCACTCTAATGGTGGAGGGAAAACCCATGGCCCATCTGATGTAGCCTCTAGTCCATGTATGTTGTTGACTGAGGCAGATTTTGCTTTTTTTGATGGCTAGATACTCTTTAAGTGCTGCACATGTGCTGTTATATGTCTGGATGAGCTTATATATATGCTGATATGTGTTTTGAGTGGGTTTAGACATTGTTATCCTCTTGTGCAGTCCATCTGCCAGAGCTAATAGCCTGGAGGGTGGAGGGTTTTTTTTGGTGACATGGTCAATATTGAATGAAAGTATATTTATGTATGCCTGATATCTCTGCACAGCATTTAGTTGTAGTCCCTCAAGTTTATGGAGCATAATATATGTTTCAGAAAAAAGTGATTCTGGAGTGGATGCTGGTATTAGAATTCTCATTGTTTTTCCAAGTGGTAGTGTAGTTGGCTGAATTTCAGTTAGATCAAGTGTTGCAGTTTGAGCAGAGTGATCTGAGAATGAGCTTGAGGCTGAAGTAATGATGCAGCATTAGTGAATAGAAGCAAAGGTCAATTAAAGATCTGTGTCGGTTATTATGGAATGTTACTGCATTTGGTGGTAAAAAACCCTCAGCACTCATTAGTGGTATTGCAATTTGATGCAGCCATTTTGAGATGAAATCTGTGTACTTCATGTTAAAATCTCCCATGATGATAGTTGGGTAAGGAGTTGATGCTAGCAGTGAATTGATGGTGAGTATGATGTTTGATATGATGATGTTTCCAGGTGGGATGTAGGTGAAAACTATGTTGAGAGTGTTTGCATCGTGATGAAATGTAGCTATCAACAAGTTTGCATCGATATATATGATTCTGAATGATCTGAATGGCCAAGTTGGGGTTATTAGTAGGCCAGTTCCACCTGCAGGTGATGACATGTCCCTGGAGGATACAAAGAAGCCTTCAGTGTGAAGATGTACTGTTGGGTCAATCTGTGATCCACTATATATTTTGGTTTCCAGAAGTCCCAATATATGTGTCTGTGTGATTTTGTTCCAGTCTCTAAGTTGATGTAGTTTCTTTGCGGAGTTCAAACCCTGCACATTAAAAGCTGTTATTTTGACTTTCATCATGGTTGTATTTTGGGATTGTTCACATTTCAAAATATGTTAGTGGCAGGTTTTCATTGTACGAGCTGTACATTATTGGAGTTTTATTGGTTGCTTAGCTAGAAGTGATGTCCATTGGTGACCAGTAATCCGTTTGAATTCTGGTTAATGATGATGCAGTGTTGTACTCTTCTGTTTGTGAGTTGTTGTCCTCTTCTGTTTTTGGTTTTTTGTTTTTGCTTCTTTTTTGGGCGACCTGGCCCTTTTTTTCTATTGTACTTATTTTAACTTGTGGAAGGCATGGCATGATTGCTTCCATGAATAATAATAATAATATTATTATTATTATTATTATTATTATTATTATTATTATTATAGTAGTAGTAGTAGTAATAGTAGTAGTAGTAGTAGTAGTAGTAGTAGTAGTAGTAGTAGTAGAAGTAGTAGTAATAGTAGTAGTAATAGTAGTAGTAGTAATAGTAGTAGTAGTAGTAGTAGTAGTAATAGTAGTAGTAATAATAATAGTAGTAGTAGTAGTAGCAGCAGCAGTAGTAATAATAGTAGTAGTAGTCAAATGATTTGTTATTTAGGGATTCATAAAAAATTGAGTACTCAAGGTGACAGAGCTGAGATTGAGATCCAAAGAGCTTGAACTCTAGAGTCCAACCACTTTATCATAGCACTAAAGTATATAAGACAATATAATCTAATAGTTAGTTGATCAGAAGTTTATATGAAATTTGAGCATGGAAAATGACAGACCTGAAATATTATTCATGCAATTTGAACTCAAATATCTGTCACTCTCTGATTACACTAAACCAGGGGTGGGAAAATAATGACCCAAGGGCCACATGCGGCCCTCTAAGCATTTTTATGTGGCCTGCCAAGACAATCAGAAAAATCCACCTTGGACTGAATTTCCTTCTTGTTGCATGACCAAATGAATATTCATCTCATACTTTCCACTAGGATGACTACATCAATACACATGTGCAGTATAGATACGATGTGCAGTGCTTTTCCAGTTGATCTGATTAATTTTAATTTTGTCTTTGCATTAGCAAATATATACATTTCTAACTTCAGTGAAACCATGAACACTCCAAAAAAATGTAAAATCGGTAATGAATGTCATGTGTTTAATGAAGAATGGACAAACAAATATTTCTTTGGTAATACAGGGAATAAAGCAGTGTGTTTATTGTGTCATGAAAAAAAGATGTGGCCCTTTGCTTCCACAAAGTGGCCCCCGATGCAGCCCTCCACCAACCTATGTGGCCCCCGAGCCAAAACAATTGCCCACCCCTGCACTAAACTATTCAGGGCTTTCAATCAATAGATTTTGGAAGATTGGGGCAATTAAAAGTTTCTGTAATGTCAAGAAACAAATTATCAGACACTTTATGCATATACCAAAAACAAATATGAGATGATTGAAGATTATCCATCAGATTAATCTATTTTATTGTCTACTTCAGACATTTGTGGCAAACTTAATACTTTTAAAAGACTCTTGGTGTTTTTGTTATAATTCAACTTATTTTTCTAATTTCACTAATGTAAATAGTAACCAATATATTTGATCTAACTCAGAACTAAAACAAAAACTCCAGGAGTTAAATCAGCTGATAGAAGTAGCAAGCATTTACTCTTAAATTCAAAAGATATTCATATAATGAGCTTTATTTTTTAGTTACTCCCAGCATTCATTATTATTTTTTTGTTAACAGTAGGTCTGCAGTTCCTTTTCTCATGTCACATAAACTTTTTAATAGAAATGTGTTGTTCTTGTAATGTTTTATTTTTTAAAAAAATAATTAATCCATCTATATAAATAGGTCAACACATTTTAAACATAACTATAATAATAATGTTTATTCTAAATATGTATTTATATTTTAAATAAATCATCTATTTATAAATGAATATAATCATTCTAATTTCAAAAGATAAAAAAAAAATTAAATGTAGAAAAATAATGAATAAAAAGTTAAAGATAAGTTTTGCAATGATAATAGAAACTTATCATCAATGATGTTTATTTAGAATCTTGCAATGTTGTCTTTGACTCTATTTGGTGCAAAATTGTACTTTTGAAATGCTCTCTATTGTACTATAAAATATATCTTTAGAACACAACAATAATATTGTATTACTATCTGCCTCTATAATAAAATCTATAATAACATTCACAATAATTTTTAGAAAGTCTATTATAATTAATATATTACGTTTGCATAATCCAATAAAAATTACTTTTATAATATTAAATTCAATATTTTATATCCAAACTTCTGAAGATTATATTAATTGTTCTTATGATTCTGTCATTGTATTATATATGCATTGATAACCTATATTTCTATTCTATACAATAAATTGGGAAAAGTAATAACTGTATGCAATGGATTTAATTGAAATAGTTATAACATTATACAACATATCTTATTAAATGCATTAACAGTGTTGAACCTCAATACTCAATTCCACTCTCATCCAAAAAGCTATCAAAATATTTAAGTTAATAAAATTATCAGGCTGGTAACTTTTCAAAAATAAAATCTTACTGAATATATTTCTTTTATTATTGGGTATTAATTAAAGCTTTTATAACCAAGTCAATGTTGTTATAGATTTCATTCATTATCTTCTTTTTTATTATAAAAATACAAAAAAGTACATAGATATATATAATCATAAATATTTTTAAAGCTATCTTTTACTAAAATAAATATTTAATTCAGAAGTCTGAAAGAATAAAAGGAGAACTTGATAGAAGATCTTATTTTCAATTCTTTTTGAAATTATTAAGATGTAGTTTAAATGTTGAACATCAATATATGTGTAGTTTTGTTTGAAGAAATGATTAGAAATTGTAATGATTACCTTGGTATATTTAATCTTCAGTCTACCAAACTTTAAAAGTTTGTGGTAAAATATATTTTAAACAAATTGCAAAGAAAGTCAATTATAAGAATTCAATATCTCTTTCATTGTGTCCCACCTTTAGACCATGGTTTCGAGCCAGTCAGCTCATGTCAGTAAAGAGTAGGAAGACCAGAAACTGAAGGGTAGGGAGACCAGAAACTACATTTAGTTTCTGGTCTTCCTACCCTTTATTGATGTGAGCCAACTAGCTTGAAACCATGGTCTAAAGGTTGGAGATAATGAAAGAGATATTGAATTCTATCTCTCTCAGCATTTATGCAAACAAAAGCTTGTTAGGAGCTATTGGTTAAGCTCCATCTAGTGATCATAAAATGCAAGCTAAGAGCAAGTTACGAAATTTATAACTTGTTTTGTTTATCATATATATATATTCCAAAGGAGCATATAAATAGTTCTTTGTGTGAGTGGATAAAAATATAGTTTAAAATATTAATAATAATATTTTTTAAAAATTTAATTAAATGAACTTTATTCTGAATATCATACGTAATATATTGTTTTAGATCCCATAAGAGCTCCAAAAATTCCAACACGGGATCAATCCTAAGATCCTATTTTCGTCAGTCTGACGCACTACCATTGTGCCGAGTGGCACAAGTCAATATCATGTAATATTTGGTTAACAATCAAAGTTTAACTGAAGAATAAAAAGATAATGTTAAGAAAAAGGTGTTCTCTAACAATAATTGTTTGTTTACAAATAAAACTTCGTTTGTTAGGCAAAATTATTATTTTTTTTTAGATAAAAATTTAATAACTTGAATCTTTTTTTTTTTTACATAATAAACATATTCACTGTTATATAAAATATGAAAAAATAACAGCATCTTCAATTTAGCAAATGAGTTTTTAATCTCCTCCTTTATTATTTAAAGATAGTTTGAAAGTAATTATCTTTTGTCTGTAAAAAGAAAGAATTACATTTGAAAGTAACATTTTACAATTAGTAGATTTGTATTGCTATGTTTTGTTATTATTTTTTATATTATTTGATAACAAAATTTTATTTGTGGATGTGTCAAGTAATTGAATTACTAATATATGTGTAGGAAATAATGAAACTAATCTAGGTGGTATAAAATCATGAGGCCAAAAGCATAATTTAATTTCTGTTTTGAATCAATTGTTTTGCATAAGTAACTTTTATTTCTACCTATTTTTTATTTATATTAAATAATAAATTCATTTTAAAGTTTTAGTTTAAAAAACTCCTAATTTATCAAAATGACATTTGTTTGCAGTGTAATGCTTCGGTGAATTTAATACATAAATAAACTCTTTAAAAGACAGATGATATGTAAATAAACTATAACTCAATGGAAGCTTCAGTTATTTCCTGTTTAGTTACATATAATCTAAGTTATTTATTTACAGATATATATTGTAAAGGTAACAAGAATTCATTTACTGGTGCTTTAATCATGTATTGATTGAGAAACCAATTTAGTTATAATAGTTAATCCAATGTGTGAATAAGAGTGAGAAGTGAAGAGAGAGAAAAATTACAAATGTATGTAGCATTTCACATTAAGATTTGAAGAGACTTTTATTTGTATTTCAACCACTGGTTTCTTTATATAAAAATATTATTGGCATATATAACAAAATTCATGAAGGTATAAAATAATCTTTGTTTATTAAATTTTAAAACAATTAATTATTTTCTTTAGGGGGAAGATTTTTCAAGAATAATTTAATAATATATTTTGAGTAAAAATATTTCCATTATTTGTATACGCACCCTTTACGAGAATTGTTTTCCTGTTTAGGCTTAAACTCTTCAAACAGAAACTAAATAAATAAACGGAACTCTATAACTAAAATTAAGGCATTTAAAAAAATACATAATATAATTCTTATCAATCCCCTTTCTTCTGTATTCTACTTTTTATTTTATTATTTATATAACTTTAAAGAAAAAATAAAATACATTTTTATAAATAAAATTATTAAAGAAATGGATCATTTTTAGCAAGATAAAAAGTTAAAAATAAACTTTGAGATAATTATACACACCAATCTGTGAATCATATTCACTGTTAATGTTATCGTTAGAGCTTAAAAAAAACTCATAAATATACTCTTAAAATTATAGTGACAATTATATAAGCAAAAAAAAAATATTTCACCTAATAAATAAAATCTAATGAAAATTGTAATTTGCCTAAAATAATTTTCTTTAACTTTTATAATTGTTTCTTTTTTAAAAAAAAAAAAAAAGAACGTCACAGCAGAAAATTATTTTGATAAATATCATTATTGTCTAAGGCTCAAAAGTCATCAACTTGTATTAACATTTTTAGTATTAATAAATAAAATATTATTTACAGTAGAAATATTAATGAGAAAATAATATTTCTAAAAATAACGAAACTTTACTGTACTTGGCAAAATTTAAGTTTTTTTATAGTGAACTGGTAAATATTTCACTATCAAAACTAATATTAATATTAATATTTAGATAATTAAGATAGAAATAGAAGTTTTATAATATATGAAGAAAAATTTGCTAAGCAAATGATTTTTTTTATTTGTGAGACTAATATTAATTATACATAAGACCAAAAAGCTTTTAGTACTTTTTCTGCATGTTTGAAAAGTTAATTTATCAAAACAATAAATAAATTTGGAAAAAACTATTCATGTATTCTCAGCATATTAATGCTTAACATTACATGTAATGGTTTATTTATTGTTATAATTATGACTTTATATTTTAATGATTATAGATGATATGTAGATCCAAAATGTTTTTATTTTATTTTTAAGCATCTATGAAATAATTCGTAACATTTCTTAATCCATTGAATGATCTTAATCATCAGAAATGATAAAGTTGGACCATCATACATGGATCTTGAGCTACAGAATCTTCCACTCTACAACTGCACCAAACTAGACAGATCTTTATTTTCACTCAATTAACATAAATAAATTAATAAATTAATATTTTAGTATTTTACAATATTTCAACCACTTTCATATGGTAAATGTCATTGAATATATCTTTTCTGTTATTTTAACTTTCTCAAATTTGGAATTTTAAATTTATGTTTTTACTATCAAGAAATATTTAACATCTATTTAATAATAGTTAGTATAATCACTTTTCTAGAATTATGTACACATTAAAAAAAAAACAGCTAACAATTTTATTATCAAAACATTAATTACAATAAGTTATACAATATCAGATTTTTCCTGAATAGTAATGGATATATATATAACATTGATTAATCCTGAAAAAAATTCTGAAATTTGAGATAACCAATAGAACACATTGTTTAGGTTTTGAGGTTGTTCAATAATCTGATGTCAAATAATTCAATATTACAAATCTATTAGCAAGATCTTTAAAAACCCATATCAGTTTTTTTTTTAAAAACTTTGATTCACATTTTATGATTAGTTAAAATATATGAAGTTGGGGAACTGAAATCACAACTTTGAATGGTATTCTTATAATTTATTATGGCATGATGCAAAAACAATTTATTTAGTACTTTTTTATATCATCTTATCTTTTTTAAATATTCAAGGAAAAAGAGTTGATATTATTTAACCTTAACACATTACATAAATTACAAATATGAGTAATAAAATATGAGTATTGTTATTTAATGGTAAATAAGTGATTTGTTACAATAGTAGAGTGAAAGTTATTCAAGCTGTCTTGCGTTGTTGGCCGGGGGGGATCGCGGCGCCCGGCCAGCCAAGAGGTGGGTGGGGGTGGGGGGGGGGTTGGCGTGCGGGGGGGGGGTGGAAAGGGAGAAAAAAAAGTTATTCAAGCTTAAAGTCCATGGACTATGGCCAATGTCTTTCATTTCTGAAGCTCAAACTTCTTTAAAACTCTTAAATAATAAATCATTTGATTATTTTTATTACATATGTAATCAAAAATATAAGTAAATTTATATCTAAATTAAATACTTTTATTCTAAGACATAATATAGAAGTTAGAATATTAATGTTATGAATGAAAATGCTAATGCGTCCAAATACTTCACTGAAAATTCCCTGAAAAATTCTAACTTCAATTCTAAAGAAAAATGCAATAAGTTGGTAAAGCATTAATTGATCAGTAGAATACATCTTTAAGACAGAAATAAAGAAACACGATAGACTTTAACACAAGTCCCACTCTAAAATGGTTGTCAAATCTCAACTTATGACATCAAGCAAGTAAAAGTCTTTAAATAAAAAGCTTCAATAAATACTAATGTCAGTGAAATATCATTTGTGGAAATTATTGATGATGAAAAGCAAAAAAATGCATCAAAAATAAATTATTGCTTCTTTTAAAATAAAATTTTAAAATGTTATGTATTAATATTGGATTTATTACTTAAACAAACAGTTCATTCTTCTTTTTCAGATGGTTTTGTTTGTCAATTGATTTCATGATAAATACTTTTGTTAATTCTATTCAACTATATTTTGTTTTCACAATCAAGGATTGTCATTTACCTTTTTTGATTTCTTTACATGCCTTAATCTTTAATATAGATTTTGTCTTATACATTGGTTTAAATATACTGATAAATATCCAGGTGATGCCACAATTGAAATTATGAAACTTTAATGCATTATTGTTTTTAGATTAACATTTTGGGAGGAAATAAAATACTTTTAATATCTACCTGCAAAATATAATAATTTGAAGTTTTGTTCGAAATAACAATATGTTGGGCTTATTGCATTTTAGCAAAGCAA
This sequence comes from Epiperipatus broadwayi, assembly GCA_028023455.1. Lineage (NCBI taxonomy): Eukaryota > Metazoa > Onychophora > Udeonychophora > Euonychophora > Peripatidae > Epiperipatus > Epiperipatus broadwayi. The sequence goes on from JAQFVV010000001.1 coordinate 31,584,955, forward strand.
TTAAAATATTATTAAAATAAAAATTCTTCATATTTAATGGGAATAAAAGTTCCATGAATAGAAATTCCACTTTTATTGGTCTAAAGATTATTATCTTCAATCTAACATAGCCTACATAAAAATATGCTATCCAATGAACAAAATGATATTCTTTAATTTTTACAGTATATATTAAGTTTATTTGAAATATCTTTTTTTTTTGATAACTGCTCAGTTTGTTATCATAACTAAGATCTATATCAAAAGCAAATTAAATACTGGAACACTTAAAAATGTAGAGGTTCTGTTTTAAAAGTAGATAGTAAAGAATTACCTGATAATAGGTGATAAATAGAAGATTTAGAAAATATTGCAAAACAAAGCATGAATAGGATTTTTTGAGGGAGGGGGATAATAAATTATTGAATTTGGAATGAATATTAAGCATTTAATAGAGATTTTATTTAATCAAACTTCTATTTTTATTTTTTATACTTTATAATGAAATGAGACAGAAAACTTGAGGCAAGTTCCTAAAAATATCAATATACCAAGATGTACAACCAAAATTTATTACGGTTATATTATAATTAAGCATACAGTTCTCTGTAGCTGTGTTAATTTTTGAATGAATTATACTGAATGATTTTAGATTATAAGATTTAAAAATATATATTTGATTGAATATAACATTTCAAAAAATCAATATTTATAATTTAAAACAATCTTATATTTTGGGCTTTCTCATATTTAGTTGCTATTTGCAGCAAACTTTATATCCTGAAAAATAATAACTTGCCCATTGCAATTCTCTATTACATTCTATTCTCAAAAGTATTTCCTCAAGAAAAAAGGCAATGCTGCACTACTTTGGAATAGAATTTCTCTATCATAATTTTTATTGTAATTCTATATATGTTGGTGAACTTATTCTTTGCAATTTTAATTGATATAAACCCTAGGACTACTAAGAAGAGCTTAAAATAATCATTTTATTATATTATGGTGAACAGTGCTTCTCCATAAAAACCTTGGTCAAGTTCATGAATAAAATATTTTTATAAAGTCTATTAACTTCATATATCAAATATCCTGGATATGATTTTATAATAATACATTAATTATTATCATATCCAGAAAAAAAATCATATGTGACAGTATTAAAATTATTGTATTACAAGGCATATTTGAAAAATATTAAGGATTTTAAACTTCTCCCTTGATAATTTAATATACAAATTAAAAAGCGTATGAAACACTTGAATGAGAAGCTATAAAGATTCCAAAAATTATTATACGCTAAGCGCTTTCGAGGCCATTTACCTCATATTCATAGCGGTAATGCGAGATGCAAAATGAGGAAATAGGGCAAGGAAACAAAGCAGTATGCAAAATGTATGCAAATGAGCTAGATAGTCCAATGTTTGGAGATGTCAAAGCAGGTATCCCATCTATTGATAGTATTGTTATTGCCATTAATGAAGTATGCTTCTCTGATTTTCCGCTTGATGTCATTTTTCTCAATGCTGACTATTTTGGGGTTGGAGGGTTCAAACACATGTCCTGTCTTCTTGGAATGTTCTAAGAATGTTGATGAGTTATCATGGTTTTTCTTTGCTCTATTATAGATGTATCTATGTTGTGCTGTCCTATTAATTATGCCTGCTTTGGTTTCTTGAATAATTTTTTTCTAGCACATTCATATTATAAAAATAAGAAATCTATATCTAATTTTAATGTAATGAATTTGCAAAATTACAAAACTATACAGAATTAATTTATTTGTATTTATATCTCTATAATGAAATGCCATATTTTTAAACTTGTTCTTGCAATAACACTATTCCAACATTCAAGTTCACCTTTAAAATATTTGAAATGCCTCCTAGCTATATTATTACAGCCACACTCCTCACTTAAATAAAAAAAAACTTGAACATTTGCTGCCTGAGGAAAAAACTCTTCAATATTTATTGAAATGATGTTATATATACTGTGGCCTGTCTATAGGTGGTATGACCCTAAGTAGAGGTTCCAAGCCCCTACATTAAGCCCTACTTGGACTCTGGCTAGGTACTATTAACAGACTTACCATTTCCCAACTATTTTCTTTAACTATAATAAATGAATTTAGGTAAGGTTATCATTTATCCCAATTTACTTGTACATGATTAAACATTTCTAAAATAAGACATATTTAAATATAATTAAGGTGAGACTCATTTACATATAAACAGATCATCCCCTTAACATTAAACAAATACAAAATATTTTTTCAATAGCATGAGACTACCCAGATACTCCTCCTTATTAAGTATCTACATACTCTCATGGCTAATAATAATATCCAATATATCATATCATATCTATAACTATTAAGTTTTAATTAAATCACTCATTAAATTAATCTGTTATATAATTACAGATAAACATTGATTCCCATTATTTTTGATAATTAAGATTGGCAATAATCATAAGAATAACTTTACAATAAGGAGATCCCAGGATAGTCATTGATTTTATTAATTCTTCATACTACCTATGGAATATCAAGAGGGATTTTACAGATTTCCATGGGTAGTGCACAAATTAAGAAAGGCTTATAATTTAAAACCATAATCAAGCCTTATAATTATGTTCTTTAATACTTATTATTAAAATAATATTGTTAACTAAACTGTAATTAATACCAATACTTTCACTAATAATTAATTTATCATTTAATTTCATATTAATAGACACACCTTAATAATTGGCAATGTCATAAATGACCTATGGGATTAAGGCAGCATGTAGCAAGTAAAAATCTCTATTAAAAGTTGTGTGCTTAGTAACTGTTAGATTGATCTAAACTGAATTGTTTTCTCATTTAAATTTTAACCTGTACATTTTGAGTTCATGTAATGTTGTGACAATGAGCCCAGAAAAGAAATGCAATATTTAGAACTTAAGCAAACTTTCAAAACAATAATTTTAATAACATTATTTACAAATCATTACAATAAACATTCACATTATCAAGTCATTTAAAATAACTGTTATAATAAAGTTGTATTCAAACATACTATTATAAGAATAAAAACAATGTAAAATTAATATTTGGGGTGTTTATAATGAAACAAAATTAATACTCTCCCATAGAATGTTGCGATATTTATCTCTGTGTATATGCTTATATATCACACATCCAGTTTTTTATTAAACAATCATTCTCCCTTTATTCTAAATTCATGGTTTTTTTATTGCAAACTTCAAAATAATAATTGTAATAAAGTTGTATATCAAATGATAAAGTAACAATATAAAACAATTGAGAAAAGATTGCCATAATTCTGGATGTTTACAAGAAAAACATGCTTCTCTTTGGGATTTTTTTCACATATTGAGAGGTACATGCCATGTTTTTCCTTGACAAAATTCAATTCTTTCCCATTTTGTAGGTCATTAAACTTCAAAGATGGTTTGTCATTCAGCAGTTTAGATTAACTGATTAGCCCTAATTTGTCTTTGGAACATGAAGAATCTTCTTTCCAAACATTAAAGAAAAAGTAAATAATATGTATCTGTTGAAGTTAGTGGTAGATCAGGCCCTTTGTCCCAATAACTTACAAATATCCACATAATGTAATGGCACAATAAATGGATACAGGTAATTTTATAAAGTTATCAGGCTTGAAGTTTTCCATTACATGTGAGTGTTCAATTTTAGATTATTTTCATTTACTTTTTGAGAAGACAATGTGTACTAAATAATTTAATGAAAGTAATAAATATGTTACTAAAGAAGTGTAATTAGGATGTGTTAGGTTATCCACTTTTTTGGGGGGAATGATATTAAAAATTTCATGCAAGGCATTTGTAGTTTAGCTGAGTGGCATTTGGAACTTGAATTCAAATCTAAAGCAGTTTTATTTTCTAGATATACTTTGTTTTTATTAATTTTTATTTACTAATTTTGCCTTCCTTATTAGAATTTTATATCAATTTCATTTCTGATTACCCTTATCAATTGGCGAATAAAAAATTTGGAATGTATTATTTTTTTATTGACAATAATCTTCAATAGTATAAAATAATATATTTAATATTTTGCATTTATGTATTAGTTAATATAAACAATTATGCTCATCTACAAACCATGAGAGAGATAGAATGTAAACTGACAATTTTTTTATAAATATGTACTTTAGAATTTTTAAATATTTTAATAAAATATATATATATTTAGTTATAAATGTGAAATTTATATATATATCTGCATTGTTCCCCTAACATATTTATAAGAAATATCTTTGGTTGCCTCTTGAAGTGAAAAATTCTTATAGATAAATTTATAAACTATTTTATCATTTGAATGAATGTTATTTTGTGTGTCATGTTTTTAATATTGGCAATGATTATTCTATATGAAGATGTTGTTTTTAACAAGGTTGGTTTATGAAAATTTCAAAATCAAAATAGTTTTATGTGAGGATTGGGGAAATTAAGGGCTTAAATCAGTAATGCATCTTGTTTTTCAGGCTGTCATGGGTTCCATAACTTTTAATAGAAAGGCTTGTATGATGCATACATATAGGTATATACATTATAGTTTTATGATACACATACATGTGTATACTACCAAGGTGATGTTATTTGGATTTCAAATATTAATTTGTGATTTTATTACCCCTCCCCCCTTTTTTAATGTCAACATGCTGATTGAATTTTACTTATATATATATATATATTAAAGATAATTTCATAATATTTGATATAAAATAATTATTGTTGATTAGTATTTATTTTATCTTTTATTAGGGAAGCAACATTTTTCTTACAGATGCCTTGAAAATATTTTCAATTTCTGGGGTATAAATAAAAGTGAAATATTCTCACATTCCTGTTTTTGTACATATTAAAATAATGAATTATTTTAAATAAGTAGTATTATATATGCTTTGAATCAGAATTTTATGAGAAATATAATAAAGCTATTAATAAAACTATAACTTAGATATCATAAATTAAAAATTATGATCAAACAATGAAGTAATAATTTTTCAAAATAGTGAAGTATTTTTATCAGTTTTTTAATAGTAATTACTTTGTTTCTCAGCCTTATTTTTTCTCTTGAAATTTCTATTTTCTAAAAACATACAACATTTTGCTCTAATATTATTAAAACTGATATTATGGTGAAAATTGCATCTCAAATCAATTTTTTAAAGTTTCAATTAGTTAACAGGATTCAGTTGGTATAATCATTTGATTGCTTTCTTATAATCAGTCATATTAATGAAATAAATTTGTTACTTATTAATGTTATCATTAGTTATAACAAATTTTATTATATTTTTTTTTTAAAAAATAGCAAAAAAGCTGTCATTTAAAAAAGATGAAAAAATTTACAGACAAATCTAGACTAAAAGTGATATGAGATACTATTAAAACAAAGGAGGTGATATAAAATTAAAACTATATGAGCTAAATTCAAACTAATTTGAAATATGAAAAGTAGAGACATACTTAGAAAGGTATTGAGAAAATCAACTGTTCAATTTTCAAAATAATATGAAATTGTAATACTTAAAAATTGATAGTGATATTGCATACCCAGTTGTAGTTATTGCAGGTTAAAAATATTATAATTCAATTACTTATATCTTTTGTATAACAATGTATAATAAAAGCTATAGTTATATTTTTGTAATATAAAACATTCCCCTACTTATCTAAACAGTTTCTGGATTGCTAAAATATGTCAATGTGTTTACTTATATTAAAACATATGCCTCTTTTTATATTTCTCTTGATAACTTGGGATCCATAATTTTGATGTTCATTGACTTGAAACTGTTTTTCAAATTGAGTATTGCATTTAACTATTAAGACAAAAATAATTGTGACACAGAAAGAACTTGCATGCTAACAGTATAAATTTAGCTATTTATTAGGTTCTTCAATTTTATATTTAGTAATTAAGAGTATATATTTTTCCCATTAATATAGTATGCTTGATCTTAGATGTATAAATAGCATTTAATCAAATAATTGCTATAAAAATTAAATGTACATATATTATTACTTTACTTCCATGAGAATTAAATTATTTTCCACTGGTCACTATTTTGTAAATGTAATATTGCAATATGTTGAACACACATTACATTTGCAGACAACACAACTTTGAATTTAATAATGCAAACAGTTAAAATTTTCAAGAAATGACAAATTTAATAGTAAGATATAAAAAGCCAGCAATTGGCATAGGATATCAAGTCTCCCAAGCATATCCATTTTTTTTGCTATTAAATACATTAAAAATAAATAAAAAGTTTAGAAGAATATTATTAATTTAAACATTATAAAGAAACTTTGATTATACTAAATACAAAATGTTATATATTGACAACAGGTTGAGATTGTTGATTTTCATTGATTTTGGGATTTTCTAAATGTTGACTCATTTTAATGATTACTTATAAACCCATTTAGCCTTCAGCATTGAGAAATATTTTGGGTGCAATTTAAAAATTAAAATTGCAGTTTGTAATGTTATAATTAACTATTTATTAGTCTGTATTCAGAACAGGTTATATTTATTTGTGTAAATTTTAATGACTATATATATATTTTCACTGAATCGAATATGTAAATATGTAAATCAAGTGAAATATATATATATAACTAATTTATTGCAGTAGTAGATTGATAGATTTTAGAGTTAGAGATTTGTAAATATAGTGTTAATATTCTTACACACACACACACACATATATATATATAATTAAACGAACCACTGAATTTAATTTTACAATTTTCAATATACCAATATATAAATAAGAAACAGCTATAGCTACCTTACGGCATGACTGCTATTTTGAGTATCATTTACAGTTAAATATAGATGTTGCTTTCATTAAAATACATATATAATGTAAAAATAATGTTTTGATTGTTAACTTGATATTTACTTATGATATTATAGATCAATATTTGCTTATGATTTTATTTAAAAACTTACATTTCTGATTAGTTACATTTATTTATAATTAAAAGGGATTTAAACTCAGACTTTCAAATTTCCTACAGCTATCCATTTCACCCAATGCAACTGATACAGATGATTACCTACATGAGAAAAAGATAGATCATTTATTTTTTCACATGTATGTGGAAATATGTATAAGTTGTATGGGATGGTGTGGATATCTGTAGGGATCTTGAAAGTCTGAGTTCAAATTCCTTCTAATCAAAATAAGTTCAACATAGACAATATGCTTGTAGTTAAATAATTGTTTATAATGTAGACCTTTTTTATTATAATTTGAAAAATATAAAATAAATATTAGTAATGAAAAATTATAAAATATAGTATTAATTAAATCAAAAACATGCAATATTTAAAAGCTTGTTTTCAGCTTAACTTAAGAAGACTGTATCGAGATCAGATTATTCTAAATCTTATAAAAATAGTTGTTTTTTATTTAATTAATATTAGACTTGTACTACATAACTTTATTCAGTACTATGATTCTGAGTGTTTTGCTCAGTGCATTTAATTGGTTTGTGCTTATTATATCTTTTCATCGGAACTCAAAATCAACGAGTGCTTAAGAATTATATATATAATAAAAACATATATGATAAAAATGTCTCATAAAAGTAAATTGTTACAAAATTAGAAATAATGATAGAAAAATTAAGTGTAATAAAATATGTAAAAAATAGTTAATGTTTGGAGTTAAATAATTTTTTGCTTTTGCATAATGATAGTAAAAAGTCAACATATAATCTTAAAAACACATCAATATAAAATTTAAGACATAATTAAAAAATCTTAATTGTATTAGCAAAATAGTTTTTATAAAAATAAAAGTTAGTGGAAGATTTTTTGAATTTGTAGTAAATAAAAATTGCTTTTTTTTTTTTTTTTTTTAGCTAAAAAGCTAATAAATTTTTTTAAAAAAACTATATGAGAAATAATCATAAATTACCGATAGAAAAAAACCATTTAGAGTTTTATTTTGACCAAAAGAAGTAAAAGAGTTCCACTTTTTTTTTCAGTATACAAGCAGTAATTTAAGTAATGACAATATATAAAAAATAAAATGTCTTGTTGGAAGCATTAAAAAATAAATTGTTTAAAACCTTAAAAAAAAGAACATTATTTATAAAACCTAGTCTAGTCATTAGAAAATATATTAAAATTAGCCACATAATGTTTGATTGGGAAAAGCAAAAAATATTGGCCAGTAGGGGAAAAAATGCAAAAAAGAAAATTCAAAGAAACTGGTCACATGACAACAGCAAATAATCATATAAGCCAATCTAACGTAATTATTCATAATATTTGGAAACCATTCATTAACTTTGTTCTTAAAAAAAGTGGAGAAATCAAGAAAACTCTCATGTGTATCAGTTGTATGAGATAGAGTGAATAACTGAATGGTGCTTGAAAGTCTGTGTTCAAAATCTCTACAATTACATCTAATTCCCAAGTATATTAAATTGTACTTGTATTCTAATATTACAGATAATTATCTAAAATTTCTACTGACAGTTAGTTGCCATTGATAAAATAGCTAATTGGTTAGAGTATTATTTTAAAATTGAATATTCACAATTCTAAACATTCAAGATAGATTTCCACACTAGTACTGGAACTGGTCAGGAGCAACATCTAAAACAGAGAAGAGAATAATATCACTTGAAATGTTGTGCTGTATACTAACGTGTGTGCTATTACTAACAGTTGAATGTATTTGAAAAGTTTAAATAGTTTTGATTTTTCTAAAATCATTTATCAATTATTATTAGATAAGGAAAATAATCCAACATATTATTGGTACTAAAATATCATTATCATAAACTTTCAGATAAACACACAGAAATACCATAGTTTAATAACTATAAGATCAAATTAAATGATTCTTACATAAAATAAAAAATTACCAAACTGAATTGTGATTGAGTAATAGATAAAATGGTATACAAAATTTCATTTTCCTATTAATTCAAACATAATACGAATTGAAAGAATTGTTTCTTAATATATATAAAATCATTCATGGTAGTGTTTACCAGGTGCTGTTTTTTTAATAAAACACTTTATTGGCTTTTTGGCCAGCTCCATAGACTTGAACTAATTCTTTACAAAGATTATAATTATCAATAGATCACTTAACTCTACATCAAGATGGCACTAGAGTAAAATGTTATTGTAACAATTATAATTAAAATGCTAACATAATTTGAATATTAGCATATTTAAAGCATCTATATATAGAAGTCTAATAATTTGAAGCAAATACTAAAAAATATTCTCAGTCATCCTAGTTTTAATGAAGAAAAACCTGACATTACCATTTCTATTTCTTCTTAAGCTTTAAAAAATTAAATAAACTTCTACTCATCTTTCCAATATTTTTAAAAAAAATGGATTAATTAATCTAAAGAAATAAAGGCACAGGTTTTTAATTCGAATAAATCTCAGTAATAAAACCATAATAATACTTTATATGAAATATAGTGTTAATGATGATGTCATTCAAATGAAAATAACTTAATTTTTCTACAAATTCACAATGTAACCAACTTATCAAATCTTTTTTAATAAAAATAAAAGTCATTAACACTCATAATGGGTTTTTTTCAACTTTGTAATAATTTAAAACCAGCATTAATAAAATGAATTATAAGTTCTACAGCTAATAAGAATCCTAATAGCTAATAATTTTTTAAAATTTTAGATTCAATCAGATGTCAGTTATGTTGACATTATTCATAGATCCAATAACACAAAAAGAAATAACTTTTTTCATGTTGTTATTTTGGAGAAATATACTTAAGCATGCTAAGAAGATGCAAACAGTTAATTTTTTTTGTTATACATTTAGTAAATGCCAAAACAGAGGAATATATAATTATAAAATAATGTTACTCAGTACATTTTATAGCAGGAAAAAATTCAATGTGAAAAAGTTATTGGAAATTAAACATAAATTAACAAAAGACTATAATACTAACAAGCACAAAGTTAAGTAACTCAAACCAAAAAGTTTATTATAGTTGCCAATTGAAAAACACCCAAGATATGCAATCTAATATACTTATTATTACCAATGTTTTCCATTTCTTTCAACAAAATTGTAACAAGCTTACAATTTAAAAAGTCACAATTCACAATGGATTTATAAAATGAAAACCAAGTTTCACTTTTAGAATAAAATTAAAACTGTGAAAATTGTTGGATAATGTAAATACATTTTTGCATAATCCATATGAATTAAAAACAAAATACATTTATGCTAAGTTCATAAGCAATTCAATAAGCTGGTACACATCATTGTGATCTCAAGTTTTTAAAACAACTCTTGAATGATACATTTGTTTGAAAAATATATGCATTCAATGATATTGATATAGATGGAAATGATATACAGTAATATACAAATGACAATGAATGTTAATTTGGCCAGTACTATTTAAAATAAACAAGTGGCAATAAAAAACAAACTCAACACCCAAAATCACTCTAAGTTTAATAAAAACATTATACCAATATTATGAAATTTAAAAAAAACCTGTTCTATAGAAGCACATCCCATGTTGAGTAAAGTTAAAGAATTCATTTTCCAGTAATAGGAACTTAACCACAAACGGATATAACATCCAATAAATTGGATTATGACACAAACTAATGAAAATAGTGAATATCTAATATTAAATCATAAACCACAACAATAACAATAAATGAAAAAGTATCAATAAAATTTTGTCATTGAGATTATACTAAATAGTAATACAAATCTGAATATACACCTGGGTCTCATTTTACGCGATAGATAGGTTCCTCAGAAAACATGTGCAAACAAAATCGTGCAAAAATAGACATAACTTACATTGAAAAAGGGAGAATGCAGTCTGTGATTTTTCAAAATTCACGTAAAAGCAAAGCACCAACGTAAAATTACTTTAAAATCCGCGCAAAAAAAAAAAAATAAGGAATTAAAATATGACTAATAAAATATTTCAAATTTGAAAAAAAATGATACAAGACAAACTTTTTTTAACTATAATATTTAATTTTATTCAAAATAATATATTTTTATGCATAATTTACAGTACAGTAATTTACATTTTTTATACACGTTTTAATTATTATAGTTTTATTTGTCGAAAAACACATTGGTTTGCAAACAACTAGAGCCAACTTCACACTCATGTTGTGTCAATGGTTTTAGTAATTAATCTTTGAGATGATGATTTTATTAATTGTTTATGAAACTAACAACTAAAAATTAAATTCTTATTTTTGTCTTTAATTTTCAATTCCATTTAAAAATCAGATTTTAATTGTCAATTCCATTTAAAAATCAGATTTTAATTGTCAAATTTAATTGTGCCCTCTGCTATTACTGACCTTTTAAAAATAAACTTGTTGACACTAAATGATTAATAATTGATTACGTTCTTTTTTAAAAAGCAAAAACAGAATGTGATTTAAAATGCAAAATTAACATGCACAATGTTTGAACAAATTTACATTATAATCTTGTAAAATTTAATGTGTGTATACATAAAATGTGGAAATCATGATTTTAATTTCATTATTGCATAAAATCTTACTATTATAAAGCACTGAAAATATCGAAATTACTAAGATGAAAGTCGAATTCCAATAATGTGCTATTACTTTCAATATAACGTAAGTGTGCAAAATTTATTATTTAAAGTAATAGCGCATTATTGGAGTTCGACTTTCAGTGAAACATGAATCGTGTAACTTTGAAATCGTGTTAAATAAGTCCATGTAAAAAGAGACCCAGGTGTATATTTTTTTTTAGAAAATTGAACGTGTGTCTTTCCCCTGAACAAATAATTTGCTTTAGGAAAACTGAGTATTAACTTCATATGCATATAGTTGATCAATATTATTGGCACCAGAAAATGAGATGGTCCTAAAATATTTTCTTATGACATAACAATATTAGTGAACATATTAAAATTTATTGTAGATGTTTATAAAAAATTGTTCATTCTGAGTTTTTATTTTTTCCTTCCAAAATGAAATAGCTAGCACTTGAACAGTTGTTTTGTATCTATATTATGTTTAAAGGTTTTCAAATAAGTCACCTTAATTTTAACCATGGTTTTCCAAATTATAATTTTGAAAATTTCCAAATAATAAAGTTGTAATGGAAACTGGATATTTTTACATAGATAATGAGAAAATATTAGAAGCAAGAGATTTTTTTAATGTTAAGACATTCTGAGCTTATCACAATTTTTTTTCTCTGTATATAAAATAAATAAGCTATAGAATACAAAATATTTTAAACATTTCATTGTTGCTTTTATTTTTCTATTATAATGAAGATTATTCAAATTGTAGAATAGAAAAGTTTTATTTTGAAACTGCCTAGAATGTTTATAATTGAGAGTAGCCATATAGGGATTTTATTAGTTAAGTACTTAAAATAAACATGGCTATCATTCAGCCGATTAATACAAATATATGACTTTTCTAAGAAATCTTATTTCAGCAATTGTCATTTTTAATTAATGTTATTTTATTTAATTCAGCACAAAGATTATTCAATGTTTTTATATCAATACTATTTCAATGTTTAAAATCGCAAATTAATCTTCTCATATTACAGAAAGTTTTTTATATTTGAATCTGTTATTTTTAGTATTTGAATATTATATAAACTTTAAGTGACTAATTATTCTATTATTTTTGCTCTGTGTAGTTTAATACAGTGATAGACTAATGGGTAAAGAACTTCAAGTTCCTAGTTGAAGCTCAACCTGGTCACTTTTTGGCATAGATTTTTACATGATCTTTTATGCAGAAAAATGTGATTATTTAGTAGAGAAATTTATTAATAAATTACTGCAAATTTTACTATTTTATAATATGCATTATTTTATACCATGAATGAATTTTATTTCAAACACACATTTTGCTATAGCATATCTAAAACAGTAAACTTATCTGTCTTATTTTAGATTCCTGTATAATTTACTTTCATTTTATAATTACAAAATTTTTTATTAAAAATAATAAATTATTTTTTGACTGTTAAAGAAGAAGTTAATACATGTTAATTTGCACTGCATACTTTTATTTATTTTAGTCTTTTATAAAATTCATTAGATAAATGTTATTACAATGCTTAACTATAATTAACATTAAGACTGTGTATATATTTTTAAACATTATTTGAAGATAATTTAGCTTTATGTTGAATCAATAGCATTTATTTTCTAGTTTCTGCCAAATTTTTATCCCCATGTTCCTACTTCTTGTAGAGATTATGTTATCTGTCCCCTTGGCTGAATTGAAATCGATGTTGAATAAAAAAAGTTATAATTATTTTTGTAAATATTTTGTCTTTTTTATAAATTATATTTAGGTCTAGTATTATTTCAGGTGGAATTTTTATCTACTGTTATCACTTTTGAAAGTTATGTATCTTCTAAAATTTGTCAATGTTGTACTGACTTGTCTTATAATTAAAACTAAGCTTTGTAATAATAAATCCATAATAACCTTAATAATTCTAGAGTATTTATTAATTATTTCTATCATTTATTTATCTAAATCAAGAAATGTTTCTTACAAAGGAAGTGCATTTATGGAGATGTAATTATGTCTCACAATGAAAAATTTATTAATATTTATCTACTTTTTATTCTATAGATTATTACTAAAAAAATTATTGAAGCAAATATTTGCTTTCATTAAACTTTTGTTCACTTAGAAGCACAGACAGATTAATAATCCCTGTTGAATATATATTACTATTTTTAACATTCTTATAATAAATTTGTCAAAGCCATGAAAAAAAATTGAAATGATTTGAAATATCTTAAATGAAATTATTGAGATTACTTGTGGATAGCAATATTTCTGACATCTTTAAGCACAAACTAAAACTTTGAATTATTGTGCTTAATTTGGGTTCTTTAGTATTAAAGCTACCATGTAGAGGAAATAGGAAGCCATTTCACACCAACAATAAATATGTAATGTTGCAATGACATCAAATTGTAAGAAAATAATCTCTGTGAGTATACGTGAAAATGTTTTTTTATCAAGGCGATCATTTTTTTTTTTTGCAATACCTTGACATTTTCAGTTATTGTCTATATTTTTTTCTGTCAAGAGCCAGAATAAATAGAAATATAATAAAAGTCTAATAATTAATATGTATTTAATTTTTTTTGTACTTTTGGTTTAATTTCTTTATAAAAAAAAACCGATGTTTATGAAAAAAATGTTTATTAGTACTTCTCTGAAAATCCCAGCATACTTTGCATTCATGTGGTATATTTTTGGAGTGAAAATTTTTAGTATAGATCTCCATTTTCGGTGGTAAGAGTATATATGAAAACTTTGACTTTAAGGTGTAAATTCTTTTATATATTACATGGTAAGTGTCATAGGAATATAGTGAATGTATTTTTATCCAAATTACTTAAAAATCAAAATCATTTACTGTTTGTTTGGTGTATATTTAAACTAACTTTTTTTTTTTATTAATGGCATCATTATTGTAATATCACATTTTATTTTTTATTTTAAATGTTGATATTAAAAGTTGTTAGTGTTGAAAGTCACATTTTTTTTAAAACTTGTTAATGTTGAAAGTCATACATATTTGTGAAAGTCACTTTTTTTTGGAAACTTGCTAATGTTGAAATTTTATTTTAAATATCATTCTTAAAAGTTGTTAGAGTTAAAAGTCACATTTTTTTTTTTTGAAACTTGTTAATGTTGAAAGTGGTATATATTTGTGAAAGTCATTTTTTGGAGGAAACTTGTTAGTGTTGAAAGTTATAGATATTTGAATGTATTTGTATTGAAAATGATCTATATATTTTACTATTTTTTTATTTTTAGTTAATTTTACTCCTGCAACAATGAGTATGTATTTGATCTACTGTGCCTGTTCACATTCATATCAAGCTCCTGGTAACTTTGTAATTCTTGCCAAAATATCATGTACAACATTCATGTACATGTTTTTTTTTGCCCAAAAAAGTCATGTGCAAGATCTGTGTATGTTATTTTGGTCAGATTGCAAAGTTATCAGTGAATTGATATGAATGTGAACAGATGCAGTAGGTCTAATACATGCTCCATGTTGCAGCTTTAATACTAAAGTTCCTTAATTTCTACTTACTACTTTTGGGGGATAAACCTTTTTTATTTTTGTGTGTATATACTTTTATTTTGCTAACATTTAGTATATGTGGTATATTTTTGATAGGAGTATGTAATTCTACAGTTGTGTAAAATTGTAATAGTATTTTTTATGATTATATATGAGCATGATTTCATTGATTTTAAAATTATTTGTCAGAATGTTATTAATTTGTTTATTAAACTTCATTCCATTTATTCAAATGTTATCCAATATAAAATACATTTTTATGTTTATAAGTGTAATATAATTTAAATTTGTAACTCCATAATATTATTCATTTTGCCTTAAAAATGCAAAACCTTTATTGTATTATAATTTATTATTACCCATGTTTTTAAATGGTGACAAAATATTGAGTAAAAAATACAATAGGTCATCAGAGCTCTTAAGGAAAAATGGTTGAAAACTATCTAATAGCACATAATTTAATCTGTTTAAATATAAATCACAAGTCTATCACTATAAATAACAATAGTAAAAAAAGTTCCAAATATTTTTTATATCAAATGAAAGATTTGACTCTGACAATGTGACAGAAAATTGGCTTTTGAATTATAATTTAAGTTGATTAAGAAATTATCAGTCACTCAAACTTGATCAAAATAGAATATTTTATACACAATCAAATAAATGAAAGGAATTAGATTTACATCAGGAGATAACACTATTTCAGTCTGCTTTTGTTTTTGTCATTTATAAATTTCCCTCTCCTGACTATTGCTTTTTACATTATGTATTATGTTGTGGATATTAATAAATTAAAGTAAATATAGTTAGCATTGCCATGGGATGTCTGTTGTTGTCTCATGTTTACTTTAGATATCACTAAAGAAGAGTGATATAGAATAAATTACCATTGACAGGGTAAATTAATATATAAGATTTTATTATCTATTCTTTATAAAAGTTATCAGTAAGAATAACAATAACAAAAAAGATACCTACACAAACCATGTCATTATTAACGTTAAGATAAAATAATCCCTAAACTATGACATTAGGAAGATAATGTTATTCATCAAATGTTTTACATAATTCAAAACTAATTAATAAATAATTATTATTTTATAAAAATAAAAATGATTAGCATGTAAAGACTTTATACTATTATTTTTTTTGACAATATCTTTGCAGTTTTCTTTATTAAAATAATTTCAAAATAGAAGTATTTAAAAAAGTTTCGACAGATCAGCATGTCAAATTCAACAGTTGTTAGATTTATCTTTGAATTTTCTAAGATTTCTTTAGAGAATAGCAGAAAATTAATAAAAATATATAAAAGTATTCAATCAAAAATAGTATTATTTAAAATGATAATTTTTTTAGCTTTAAAATGACTGTTTCTTGTGTTAAAAATATTTGTATTGTTGAAATTAATAATTTGAGTATTATAAAGTCCATTATTAAGTATTCTCTTCCAATAATATTTTCTGTCCATCATGAGTTTATAAATTTTCATGTCAATAATAAATGTTGTATATAATTATTATTCAGATTAGCTGCAGAAGAGTCTACAGTGTTAACTGGAAGAAGTTCCTTTGATTTCTCTTTAAATTTTTAAAGAACGTGTACAGAGCAAATACTTAATTTCCACTCCATATGTTATTTATTGTCATTGCAGATGTTTGGTCATGTATTAGCATGCATCTGTAATATGAAAAATTTACTGGCTTTTTATATCTGAGTTTAAGATCAGAAAACATGATGGTTTTTCTTTACAGTTGCCTGATAATTTTTAATTGAAATATCAGTTCAGTTTTCTTTAAAATAGAATAAATGATTTTATAAATGAACTTTTTTACAGATATTTACAATCATGAAAGGCTGTAAAGTCACAAGCTAAGGCAGCAGTTGTCAGCTGAAGGGTCTAAAAATCTCCTGGTTGTAGATTTTGGCTCTTATTTGATGATGATATTCTATTTAGGTGAAGAATGATTGCATGAATTGAAAACAAACTGTCTAATATTAAATCAGACATTATTGGATTTTTGTGAAATTAAAAGAAAAAGTGCAGAGATAATTGATTTTATAAATTGGCACAAATTTTACAACAAAGGCACAAATATTGGAAACACAAGTGTAGTGGGATTTATTATAAACAAAAAGTGAAAGAACAAGATTGTGGAGAGTGGTGGTATATTAGGAAGAATGCAAAATTAATTATTCAAGTTAATAAAAGATACCAAATGTAAATTATTCAGAATTATACCTCAACAAGTTTTCATTGTCATGAAAAAGTAGAGGATTTTTATATGGATAAACAAAAAGCTTTTAATCAGATCGAACAACATTTTAAACTTGACATAGGAGACTAAAACCCTAGATTGGTAAATGATTAAAAGATTTAATCATGATAATAAGATAGAGAAAGAGCTGTGGAGTTAGCAGAAAAAGAAATACTATATTATAAATTTTTCCTTTGAGAAAAATCTAAATCAAAATGGACATGGAAGCATCCAACTGAATATACAGCAGAATTGGATTACATTTTGACTAATAGAAAATATGTATTTCAGCATTAAAATGTTCCTAATAGACTCAACACATAAAGTCATCTTCATTCCAGTGCAATGTAAGGTATATGCTAATGCAAAACTGGAGAGATGAAAATTATAAAGAAACACAATATAGATAATAGATATTTCTAACCTTTAAAAACATCAATTGAACAATCTAATTACAGATTTTAGGCATAAGAGGCAGATATGCTAATATTACATTATGAATGTTCCTCTGTGCATGTAACATATCCATAAATTGGCATTCAAATGCATTTTGCTATTGCATTTTTTTAGGCATCTGAGAATTGTCTCAACTCGGCACATCATTCATTTAGATAGGCATTACACAGCATTTTACCTGATCATGCAGTATTAGTTCATCAATAGCTATAAAAATATTTTTAGCAAGAGAATAAATAAATTTTACAATCTTCACTATTGACAGGGATCTTATAAAGAATGGTTTTAAAATAGCAATCAGGATTTTAATTATTCAAATCTCTTTATGCTATTCTAATATTTTATCACTGTTTATCTCATTTTAGGAGATGAGTTTATTTTTATTTTTCTACAAAGATTTGTCACAACTTCTTTTTCTCTATTAATTAAAAAAATTTTTAAATTATATTATTACATATCAAATCAAATGTTTTTTGAAGAAGCTTTTAAACTTTTGATACTCAGTTAGGATTTATTCTATTTTATTGATTATCATTTAAGAAAATATATTTTGTCTAAAAATAATATTACTTAAAATGAAAAATCTGTAAATTTTCAAATAAAAAATTTGTTTAAATTATATTTAAATAATACATATTAAATATTTCTTGTTTTAAATGTTAAATAGTATATCTTATCAATTGAAATACCAAATAAATTATGATAACTGAATAAGAAGCAATGGACAACAAGCACCATCTATGATCATGGGTCATTATTCTAATTTGTACAGTATCCTATGACATAGGCAAAAAACATATATCTAAGTCAAATTCATTTTAAGCTTTCTCATTTAAATAAACTATTAATATCATAATTTTGACTTTTTTTTTCTATCTTAAATTTTTCATTTATTTAAATAATTTTTTCTTCATCATACATAAATTTTTTTAATTTTAACATAAGATTTCAAGATTTTGTTTTTTTAATCAGAAATTGAAAATATTTTTATAGTTGTTAAAATCTAAATATTATATTTAGAAATTATTATATTTACTATTTGTAAAATCTTAAAGATATTTAAAAATCCACTTTTAATCTCAGCCCACTTTTTTCGGTTGAACATAGATTTTTGGTTAGCTTCTTAATAAAACTTTTGAGCAAACTATATAAAAATGGATATTTATATACAGTATCTATAATTTCCTAAATCCTACTATCATTTTCTTGATATAATAAAATATAAAAAGATGAACTAGTTTTTAAATATTCCACTTCAAAACAAAGACTTCTCTAACAAAGAAGAACTTACCAGATGTACCAATGATTAGATGATAAATGTGGGCAGTTTTCAATCTTTGTTTTACCCTCTAACTAAGAATAGTTAAATAGTTATTTAGAAACTTATATTAAATAAATATCTCAAATGATTAGGAGACACTAATCTGTAAAAGAATTATAAGCCTGATTAAAACCTGAAAATTGTATAAGTTTCATCTGGTATAAATTTGAACTTAGATTATGTGTATGATGCATTAAGCAGTATGCCATAGAAAGTCTTTAATAATAGTATTGCAAATTCTTTGTTTTAGATCATGTATTTTACATTATTTTTTATTTATTTTGTCAGTGAAATATTTTTAGCTTAAAACAAACTTTTGAAATGTTTAAATAATTTTGATATTTAGTGTTTGCTTGAAAGTTGTACAGTTAATAATACTAACAATGAAAATTATTTATTTACATACAATTAATATATTTTATGTATAAGTAGCATATTTTTATATATATAATTTACAAATTTCTAAAAAAAAAAAAAAAACTTATATACATATTGTACTAAACATGTATATTACTTATAATTTACAAAACTAATTATCAATAGACTTATTAAAATTATTTTACATTTTTAACATTTTATAGCAACAGCTACAAAGAATTAAACTGTAGTACTTAAAAATATTTTGTATTTATTGAAAAATATTACTTTAATAAAAAAAATTATTTGCTTTACTAAAATTACTTTTTATTGAGCTAGTTATTTTTTTTCTACCAAAATCTACTTGAAAAGCAATGATCTGTTTATTTATTTTATAAATTTATTGGTTAATTGTTCCCTGCATAGGTTAGCCCAGTGGATGAGTATAAGACTCAGAAACTAAAAGTTTCTGGATCAATTTTAAGCAGTCTAATCCAACAACAACTTCTTCTTAGTCAATTAATACTTCAAATGGTCAAACTTCAATCTTAAAATAAACTGTTTAAGATTGATTATTCTAGACTTAGTCAATTAAATGAAATTGTTGTGGGCAACCATTCATTTGAATGCTCAAATATCACATGATCTTCTAATCAATTAGCCATGCAATTATTTAAGTAGCAAATTAAAAAAAAAATTGCAAATTTTAAATATAAATAAGATATTTTTTCTAAATAAAAGTAAAACTTATTCACTACTTCCAATTTTTCATTTCAATTCATTATTCTTTTAGGAAAGAATTTATGAGTAATGT
The DNA here is from genome assembly GCA_028023455.1 of Epiperipatus broadwayi. Classification (NCBI taxonomy): domain Eukaryota; kingdom Metazoa; phylum Onychophora; class Udeonychophora; order Euonychophora; family Peripatidae; genus Epiperipatus; species Epiperipatus broadwayi. The sequence goes on from JAQFVV010000001.1 coordinate 31,605,310, forward strand.
AACCTTCATTTTAAATTTCAAACAGAACTCAGTTTAAATTTTAATTATTCAAACTATTTTGTTCTGACTTGAAAAATCCATATTAATTTGATTCAATAAAGAATTTATCATAAATGTAATTCTATTTTTTAATTAGGAAAGGATCATTTTATACTTTCAGCTTACAAAAGTATTATAAATAAAAGCATCTCCATATATGATTACCATTTATTATAAGCTTATGTTATCAATAGTTATCATATAAAAGTGCAATTTAATCTTTAGATTGATTTCTGGCTTTTTTCATTAATTAATGAGGTCTTCAAATTCAAAGCTCGAACCAAGGCAGTAATGCATACAGCAACTACATTTAATTCTCTTTTTTAAAATGAACAAGCTAATAGTTGACTTGACTTTAAATTTTTAAATTTTTTAAATTTTACACTTTTAGCTTGATACAAAAATTAAGTTAAATCTTTCTGCCAGATGTATAACTGATTTCATTCCAGCTTCAAATTTCAAGTTCTCACTGATAAAGTCAAAGACTGGATATTATAATATAACTTATATATAATATCAAAAAAATTAAAGCTTTGTGTAGTTAGTTTATTGCAGTATTTGAATGGCAGACTCTAAACTAATGGATTCTTATATGAGTAAATTCACTTTGTACACTTTAATGCAATGTTAGATTCACAAACTAACCATTCACTATCAGTATTCATCATCTTAAGATTTTTCAAAAAATTAACCATTGAATGAAAATTGAATAAAGTATTACAAAAATGTAGTTTGATCATTTGAATAGAATCATTCTGTTTACTCAAACATCATATGACCTTCTGAACAACCAATCATATTATTATTTATAAAAGTATTAAAAAATGAGAAATAAATTAATCTTGACTTTGAATTCGACAAATTTGTATAAATATAAGCAATGTTATCCTCTTTATATAAATCTCTCAATTGTAATTAATAATAAACCTGATACTAGAATTAATAGTAGAATAATTAAGATATATTGGAAATTGAATTTCTTTATAATTTAATCTATTACAGATTTTACTGCAAATAATATTTCACATTCAACATCTTTAAAACTGTAATTTTTTTTCATTATTTTCTAATTCTTTTGGTATTAATTGAAAAGTATTTTTTTTCAAATAATTATTTTAAAAATAACAGCTCATTTTATTTTTTACTTTTTAATTTTTTTTTAACCCAAGAGTGGTTTCTTTTTATATAAATTTGTATAGATTTAATAAAATCATTGATATAATTTTAAAATTTTTTGATAAATATTTATACTTTTAACAAAAAAATTTTTTTTTATTCTTTTCATTTTCAATAAAAATTTTCACTTAGAATTGTCAAACCAATTTCAAATATTTGATTTCATTCTTTATGCAAGTTGGAATTTTTGCAAAGAAAAGAAAAACTAATTTATCATATTGGCATCAATACGACAAAAATTGTTTTATTTTGATGTTTATATATATATATTCTTTATTAAAAGAAAAATAATGCTTTCAGACACTTTGTGCGTGTATGTGTTTCAAATAATATTTATTAAAACATTTAAGTATGAACATTTAAGACTACCATGATGTTTTAAAATAATTTATAATACTAATAAAAACCATTTTCCTTCAATTATGGTGACTTGGCTTTATCTAGCATCTTCTTAGATTTAAATTAATTTATGATTTTTACTTTGATTGACAAACATAATGGTTATTAATTAAGTAGCTACTAATGATAAAAAAAAAGAAATATTTTTTTGGAAAAGTAATAAATACATATATCAATATTTTTTCTTAATATATGCAAACAAATACATTAGATTGATGTAATGGATAACTATAGAATTAAATAATTCAAAAATATTATCCATTTAAATTAAAACTAATTTTATTTTCTATCAGATATTTTGATGAACTTAACTGATCTGTTCTGACTAAGCCATTAATGCTATATGTATTGTTGATATAAAAAAAGATATAATGAAAGAATTTAATAATAATTTGCTTTTAAGATGTCTAAAAGTGAAAGATGATACATTATTTGGATAAATCTTCATAAAATACTCACAAGATGATAATGGCATATATCATATTAGTAATACTATTGTCATATATATATATATATATATATAGATCTGCACTTGGACAGTCAAAAATCTAATGTATTCACTGATGTAATGATTAGAACTACTTCTTTTCATGCACCACAAATGAATTTATAATAATCTAAATCTACATCATAATAGACTTATGAATTTATAAATTGCCAATGAGTCTATGTGTTGATAAGTATTTTTATTTGGTGCATGAAAAAATTCAATAAGTAAGTGATTTATTATCTAGTGATTGTGTAGTAGGGAATATGTGAATCAATACTTTCAAAATAAAGTAATTAGTAGAATATGTAAATCAAATGATATGTAGTTTAATAATAAAATATGTTTAATAAGATAAATCTCAATTTATTAGTTTTATTAGATAATAACATAAATTTAAATTCAGCAATTATAATTTAAAATAATCCATTGTATTATTATAATTTTGTACTGCTAGATTGCAATTGCTAAAGTGTGTTCCATAACTTAAATATTATTAAACATGCATGTTCAGAAGTGAGTTAATATATGCAATCTTTCACACAATATGTAAAATTTTCTTTTTTAATTAACTTTTATCTCTATAGATCAAGTAATGTTTTTACCACAATAATTATTTTTATATGTTTAAGATAAACTTTAAATGTTAACTATAATTTTAATTTTGATTTGTTTTCTAAGTATTAACATCAAAAATCAGTTTAAGTCTTGTGCAGTTAATCTATTAATTAATCATATATCGAATAATATACGTTAATAATTTAAATTTTTAAAAAAGAAATTTTTGTAGATATAGATCAGCATAGTATTATTATTCATTTGAATATTGAAGATAAAGTAAAAGTTTAGCAAAAATATTTAGGACTTATTTGTTTATATTAATGTTTGTTATCAAGGTCAACATTTTAATATTCAGATTGCAATTTCATTCTTCCATGAAGGCTTCTTTTAACATTCTAATGAGGATAAACAATGAAGTAGGATTCCATTGGCATTATTGTTAGATGGTATCCAACTATTCTTTTTTATTAACACTATGGTTCATATTTAATTCAAAGGTTCGATGGCTTCAAATGATTAAGCATGAATATTTGTTGTTGTCTATTTCCCTTATTCCTGCAGACATTAACTGAGGAGAACCCACAATCTCTCCTTCTTGTAGTCTCTATTCAAAATGCATTATAGATTATATCAAAATCCACAGAATATTGAAGAAAAGTTGATAAAATAAACAAAATCTTTCCAAAAAAAGGTATATGTGTTTTTTATTGCTGAGTTTTTCCATTACTTGGTAACAACAACAATGCATTTTTAAACTAGATTGTGAAACATGAATTTTTCTTTCTTTTAATCTTAACAAAGTCTATTTTTATTATTTGTTATGACAATAAAATATTTTATTTTCATTTAAATAAATCATTCAATCACTCTGCATTTGTTCTAAATTTGAATATATTTATAAAACATAAATGATTTCTAATTGTTTTTTTATTTATTTATTTGTAGACTATGTAATATAGAGAGCGTATTTGTACACTATAGAGAGGTGATGTGCATGTCACAATATATATATATATATTTGTTTTATATCTGTATGAATATGTAGAAATTATTTAATTATATGTATATATCCATTTTATATTTAATTTTTTTTAAAAAGGCATTATTCAAATATACATAACTTATTTATGAGCTCATTTATTTTTTGCAATTGTGCTTTCATTCATTCAAGATATTACTAATAATTTATTTAAGTAATGACAATAAAGCAGTAGATTTATTTGTACTGATTTAGTATGTGCTCACAGCCAATTTGTATTCTAAAAACTGACTAAAACCACTGCTGTTCACATCCAAGCAATCAATGACATTGAATAACCCACACATGGTTGCAACATGACCATTAGTTACAAAATCATAATTTACATCAATAATTAAAAAATTAAATCACAAATTTCATACAATTATGCTTGATCAAATCACATGACTAAAACATACAAAGTCCCAATTTACATCTATAGTTCAAAAATTAAAGTGTACATTTCATACAACTATGCTTGATCAAACTAAAAGCTTATCAAATATGAATTTTATTACAATATATCCCATAAGTGCATATAGAAATAATGTAACATTAATCATTATATTAAATATGTGCCCATAAGCACATGTAGAAATAATGTAAAATTGATCATATCAAGCTTATAATTTCAAAAAACTAAAAGCTTATTAAATACAAATTATATTGCAATATATGCCCATAAATGAATGTAGAAATAATGTAAAATTGATCATTATTTTACAATATAGGATCATAAGCATGTGTAGAAATAAGGTAAATCTGATCATACAAAGCTTATATTTTTGAAAAACTAAAAGCTTATTAAAAATGAATTATATTACAATATATGTCCATAAGCACATGTAGAAATAACATAAAATTTATCGTACCAAACATATAATTTCAAAAAAGCAAATGCTTATTAAATATGAATTATATTACAATATATACCATAACTATATGAAATAAAGGATACTAATTTTGCAATTAATAGGATTTTTCTTTCCAGAAACAAAGTCTGATGTTGCATTCTCACTTTGTCCATGTAGTCAGAAAAAAAATGGAGATAAGAAAAAATAGCATTCACATATCAGCTAATGTGTTATTGGATCTACACTTGATCACATGATGTCCTTAAGGCTCTTAAATTGATACAAATCTATATCAATTTACACAAATCTATATCAATTTACATCAAAATGACTTTTACCATCAACAATGAACACTGAAACATGTTTAAAAAAATATTTACAGATTTTACTATTTCAAAATATTAAATATATAGCAATAATTAAAAAAATTAAAGTGCAAATTTCATACAACTGTGCTTGATCAAATCAATCATTTGAGTAAAGTGTACAAAATATAAAAAAATGGGAAGAACAAATAGATTTTGAAATACTAAAAGCTTGTAACTTCTAAACTACAAATTTTATTCGAATATAGGTTTGTAAACCTGTTGGAATAATGTAGATGTTGAACAAATGTAGAAACAACTGCCAAAATCATATTCTACAATTAATAAATCACATTATCTTAAGGTTAGTTGAAAGAATAATTGTCTATAGCAAAAAATAATATTACAATTAATAAATCAGATTTTATCTTACCAAAGCGATTACTGTTGTCGTGCTTCATTTTTCACATTATGAACAAAAGGATACAGATAATAAAACGATGAAGATAATCAAAATTTAGCATTGCTCACAAGTGAAATACTGGAACTGCATTTTTTTCTTCATAATGGATTTACCAATCAGAACAGTGGTAAAGATGACCAGCAAATCTTTGCCAATTGTGGTTGACTGGTTTAATTTTTGTAGAAAAATCTGCTCCTTGAGCTGTATCTGTTGTGATGAGGGACAGTTGATAAGGATTAGATGAATCAAGGTTTGCCAGCTGATGAAAATATAACAAAGGAAGACTGTTAAGCAATGATCATTCATCTATGAGTAATAATACTAATCCCAATTAATAAAAAAACCATAGGGGCTGAATTGATAGACCGTGGGCTTTTGGATTAAAAAGGGTCCTGATTGTCACTACTTTTCAGTGTCATGTTAAGATGAAGATATATTAATTCCTATTATTGAAAGGGAATGAGAGCTTACCTTTGTCATTCACTCAGATGAGTGGCCAACCTATGCAAACCTTAATGGTAGGGGGTTTCAACATTTCACTGTTAACTATCAGCAAAACTACATAAATCTGCTGACATGGTTTGAAGCCAAAGTTAAAATATTGAAAAAGATGAGAAGCATATCCCTGGATTTACTACAATGTCACTTGGATTCAATTTGTTGGCAGATAGATAAAAAGAATCTAAAAGAGAGAGATTTATTCACTAAATTTCTCAAAGATGCTAATGATATCTACTGATGGGAAAAGGTTAGTGTTTATCTTATTTAAAAATCAATACCTCCTTTGCATTTGAAATAATCAACACATTTTTATTTATGTTACTATTCTTTTTACTTTCTAGTGTATGTATTTTGATGTGGACCTACTCTAGCAAAATTCTTTTTGATAATTAAAACTACTTCAATATTTAGTATTTTGAAATAATAAAATCTGTAATTATTTTCTTTAAACATGTTTCCATGTTCATTTGTTGATGTAAAATCACTTCAATGTAAATCAATATAGATTTGTATCAATTTCAAGAGCCTGTAAAGAACTTACATGATAAAGTGTAGATCTGATAACACATCAGGAGATATGTGAATAACATTATTTTTTTCTTATCTCCATTTTTTTTGACTACATGGACCAAAGCAAGCATGCAACATTAGACTTTCTTTCTGGCAAGAAAAAGTCATATTAATTGTAAAATTAGTATGCTTTATTTTATATTGTTATGGCATATATTGTAATATAATTTGTATTTAATAAGCTTTTAATTTTTTGAAATTATAAATTTGGTAGAGCAGATATTGTAAAATAATGATCAATTTTGCATTATTTCTGCATGTGCTTATGGGCATATATTGTAATATAATTTGTATTTAATAAGCTTTTAGTTTTTCAAAATTATAAACTTTGTAAGGTCAATTTTACATTATTTTTACATCTTCCTTATTGCATTTCCAAATTTATATTATATAATACTACATCATCCATGCTCTTTACTTCAGTTACACAATGCTTTATTTACCACCCTCTTTTACAGTTTACAGTTTCAATTGCCCTAGCAATCTTCTTCAAAACTATATCAATATTTCTTCTTTCTTCTTATCCAAACTCTATTTTTAGTATTCCTTTATCTTCTTCAAGAAGTATAATATCAAATGTGTAAACTATAAAAGAGGGTGGTAAATAAAGCATTGTGTAACAGTAATAAAGTGCATGGATGATTTAGTATTATGTGATATACATTTAGAAATGCAATAAGAAAAATTAGTTATTATACTTCTTGAAGAAAATAAAATACTGGAAATAGAGCTTGGATAAGAAGAAAGAAGAAACATTAATATAGTTCTGAAAAAGATTGCTGGGGAAACTGTAAACTGTAAAAGGGGGTGGTAAATAAAGCATTGTGTAACAGTAGTAAAGTGCATGGATGATTTAATATTATATGACTTTTACATGTCCTTGTTGTATTTGCTTAAAAATATGGATTTATTAAGTTCATAGGAGCCCATATTTCATGACTCCAGTTAAACAAAAGAGAAGAAAACACATGGAAAGTTTAATTATAGAAATGTTATTTTACATAGACAGCAACAAATGTAGATTGCTTAAAGATAAAGTAAATGTGAAATGATAATTAAACTAGAAAACTTATGTTACATTAAATGTTAATTAATTATTACTATCATTAATTTCTCTTGACTTGTTTTTTCTTTCTTTTCACTTGATGGTATTCATATAAATTCATTTTAGAATACACAACAGTGGTTTGGTATATATAATAGTATTATAATTTGTATTTAATAAGCTTTTAGTTTTTCAAAATTTATTCGTTCATCCCATTCTTTAAATTTTGGTTCTTTTAGTCATGTGATTTGATCAAGCATAGTTGTATGAAATTTGCTCTTTAATTTTTGAATTAGTGGTGTAAATTGTGACTATGTATGTTTTAGTCACATGATTTGATCAATCATAGTTATACAAAATTTGTGCTTTAATTTTTGAATTACTGATGTAAATTGTGACTGAGCATGTTTTAGTCATATGATTTTATCAAGCATAATTGTATGAAATTTGCGATTTACTTTTTTCATTATTGGCGTAAATTGTGATTTCGTAGCAAATGGTCATATCATGACCATGTATGGATTATTCAATGTCATTTATCTCTTGGATGTGTCAGCAGCAGTGGTCTTGGGCAATTCTTAGAATTCAAAATGGTCATGAGCACATAATAAATCAGTACTGATTTATTTTATATATATATCCAGACTAATTTCTAATAAAAATGTATGAATAAATGAAAGATAAAGTCTGAGGAGTAATTTAATTGAACACATTGTTAAAAAGAAAAAGATGAAACATGAAATGTAGCTTAATTCAACACATTGATAAAAGGGTGATTATCTTTAGATAAACTATTTAGTTATTGAGTTGCATGCACATATGCATATTTAATTGTTCTTATTAATTTCAATATCCATTATATGTCATTAGTTTCCTGTGAAACCCAGGATAAGGTAGCTCAAAATGTTATCTTCAACTACTGTTCCATATTCCTGCTTATAAATATATTTTTTATTTATGTAAATTATCTTCAAGCACCTGATTAAACATATAATAATTGAAAGCAAAAAAATTTAAATCTACTTTTTCCATAGATGAATCTAACATAGCCCATTCACATTGAGACAACTGGTCATTATACAGGCATATTTTTATTCCTCCAGATCAGAAAAGTTCAGAGACCTCTGTGTACTAGCTTTTAACTAGTTATTTATTTATTAACTTATCTATAAATGAAACTAATCAAATCAAATGTTAGTAATTGAACATATAATTTATTTAACAATAACTTAATAATTATAAAGCAACACTCAAATAAAATGGTTTTTCCCTTTCTTTTTTTCAGTTTCTTTATTTTATAATAAATTTTGTCTTCTTCATTTAAATATTCTTAAATAAATGCGTGTTCCTTTTATTATTTTTTTCAAAAATAAACTTTACTATTCTCTAAAGGATAATGTTTTGAATTGAGATTTTTTTTAATTTTTTTTTATAATTCTAATTTTGATTTCTAATTAATTAATTTGAATAAGTACTAATAATTAATTCATATAGCAACCATGCATATGTGTAATGAAAAAATGTGGAATTATTTAGATAAATATTTCACATTTAAAATGGTCTGAAATAATATTTTAGATTGTCTTCAGTTTTAGATCTAATATTTTTATGGTAATATTACTTCAATGATAATTAGGTGGGCATACATGATTTTCCAGGCAATTCTTATTGGAAAAAATTATTAATATTATATCTGTAACTTCTTGAAATCATTATACAGATTTCTCATTTACATATAGAGTTTAAGATTCAAGTGTATCACATGAATTATTATTCTATGTAACAATTTTCATGTGGTGAAATCTCCATTACATATATTGGAACCTTCCCTTCAATTTCTTCAACACCTCTTCCCTATCTTCTCTTTTTACCCTCTATGATACTAACTCAATAATAAACAATCATGTATAATAACAATAAAGTATAGACTCTTTATGAGTTTGAAACTTGCAATTTATCAAAACATAAGATAGACTTTAGGGACAACTACAACATAGAGGTTTTAACATTGAGAAATATATAAAATATAATCCACAATGGCATTGCTATTTTTAAAATTCTCCTACTACTATCCTATTATAATCATTATGTAAAATCCCCACAACAAACAATGATTATTTCACTTAAATAATGCTTTAAATACTCTTCTATAATTTCGGAATCTCAAAATAATATTTAACAAAAATTTCATTAAATTAAAAGAATTAATGCTATTCTATAGTTATCTCAGGGATCATAAGTATTCTATTCTAGAATCCAATATAACAATTAGATTGATAATTAAATAACTGAATCACAAGAGGGATTATAATTGAATCACAAGAGGGATTTACTGGGATCCAACCATTTAAATAAAATTATACTTACTGTTGCAAATCCTGATTAACCTCCTATTTGAAAATTAATGTCTATAATAATAAGACAATTAACAATCACTATCTACTCATTATATTCACTTAATCCATTTAATTTACCTTCCTAAGATTTATTTTCATACTTATACTAATAAGAATCACTATAGAATACTGATTTTTATTATAATCAAAAGCTTTATTATATAATTATTATCTACAAAATCTAATTCAATTAAATACATTTCTTAATTACTTAGCATTCACCTATTGTAATTAGATCCTTCATAATTACAAACCTTAAAATATATTTGGTCAATGACTTGTACTCTGAAATAATATTATACTTCTAAATTTATGATATAAAATACATTTCAAAATTAGATTACAAAATCAGAATGTGACTCTTAAAACATACTGTTAATTTCTATTATAGGTGTTCCATTTTGTAATACTTAATAATACTTTTCACATAGTTCTTCAAGATTCTTTTATATCTAATAAAATAGGAAGTACTACAAAGTCCGTTTAATATAATTATAATTTCAAAGCAATTGATAATTAATGTGTCAATTATAAATTCTTAAATGTAACTCTTCAGATAAAGCATGTAATCAATATATGCTATGTATGATTCTATGTGGGTAATGCACTTTATTGATATGACCTGGTGATGGAAATGACTCTCAAATGCAATGAAATTATTAATACAAAATTTAAATCAAAATATTCGTTTATTTACAACAATTGATAATGAAAAACAAACAGCTATACACATTAGGTTAAATAATTCACTAACAAAATAATCATTGAACTATTTATAAATTTGCAACAATATTATGGACATTCATCACAGAAAGAACAAAACAGGCAAAACTCACTATATATATTGCCACACACTGCAAGCTAGAGTAATCAATGAATTCCAGAAGGCTTGTGAATAAAATCTCCATCTAGTGCCTACTCATCCAATATCCCCAGACTAGTTTCTGGCTTATGGCCTTCATCAGTGAGGAGCCTTGGATCTGAGAGCACTGCATCTAGATCTTAGGATCTAATGCAACCCTCCAGCAACTACCTTTTATCTCCATTTAACTTTAAAACTATGAGTCTTAAACTGAAAGCACCTTAATGTTTTCAATCCAAGCCCATTAGCTTATATAGTCATATGGGTCTGAACCCAATTCAATACCCATACACTTTTGTGACTTTGGTTTTTTAATAACTATAGCCACCACTATCCTATTAGGCAGGATTGGTTTTAAGCCAATAAACATCACATGACTTCCTCTTATGCTTGTGTATAACTGTTGTTAAAACACTAGATGGGGATTTTATGTGCAAGCCTTCTGGAATCCATTGTTTACTCTAGCTTGCTGTGTGTGGCAATATATAGTGAGTTTTGCCAGTTTTAACAACAGTTATACACAAGCATAAGAGGAGGTGGTCATGTGATGTTTATTGGCTTATCACAGAAAGACATAATAATTATTATATACATTTACCCCTTCCCATGTTTAGTATCTAATTATTTTAAAATCATAAGTTTATTCTTCTTAACATCATTCATGTTTTCATACTAATATTATATAGTTTTACAATTCATGAGTTATCTGGTGGTTATCTTCTTAGTCATGTTTCTCTATTTACTTTATATTTTATAACTCCAGATATTTTAATAAAATTATCATATTTAAATTATACTTCATATTCACAATTTGAATAAAAAATATTGCACTAGAATCTTATCAACAAAATTGGTGCTGCAGTGGAAATGTTAAAAAGCCAAATAGAATAATATTTATAATGTATTCAAAATGAATAGTGAAATTAAAACTCTTTTTCATATAATGTAATTCATTTTATACATTTATTCTCTATCTCTCACTTATATTTTCTGTTTATCTTTGATCTCAGTTATCATGATTCATATAATAATTCATTCAAATTTTTATTCAATATAAAATATTTGTTCTGTATATAGTCTTAATACTTTAGGCTGATCTGACAAAAACTTAGAAAGACAAACTATAAAATTTTTAAAATATTTAGTCAACTTATGATGCCTACTCTATTTTGATTTATCAGAAAACTTCCTAGATAAGAAACTGATTTTATCAAAAAATACTATATCATAGTAGAGGGATAGAGGTTTCCTTTATTTATGAGGTGTCATATTTTGGCAGGAAATCATTTTCCTAATGATCTTACCCCAAGTTTACACTAGCTTATTCAGCAAGCACTTATGTTATATATTACACTCATGTCTTTGCAGAATAATCCTCCCATCTCTTTCTAATAAACTATCTGGGTATTGCAAAGATTAATACCATTCAACTATTCAATCAGTTCTTCAGGATGATATTTTATATCCTATTCTGGAATTTTAACTCATATTTCCCTACTGTGTCTTCAGCATCTCTTATTATACTACTTATGGACTAATAATATAATATAATCTTTCCATTAAATATTTTCTATTCACATTTGAGATCATGTTACTAAACAAACAGTCTACCTTTATCATTATCAATATGATACTTTTTTTTCTTTATAACAAATGAGATCATGATTAATATTCTTTTTCTTTATATTAACATTCACCCTTTTCTTACTCTCACAAATAACACTACATTAAGTTTATTTTATTTTTATAGAATCCTATAAAATTTTATTTATCACCACTAGTTCATTCCCCTTTGTTAAATATACTTTATGATAATACATTTGAATTACCTCTACAATACATTTTACCAAACTCAATTTTAAATATATACCAGCTAAAATATAAAGTTAAAATATTATACTCCACACACTCTTTCATGTTATAACTCATGTATATTGTCTTTATATTTTTAAGCATACTGAATGAATAATAACAAAGTTAATACCTTTTAACCTTACATATCACATTGCATATAAAATTATTTCAATTATTACTAACTAGAATACCTAGTATTTATATTTTATATCAAACAAAAAAAACTATTAATAATACATTTAAATTTAAAATCCTTTTCTCTTTGTTTGTTTTTATTATAAAAACCCATTTCAATTACTGATTTAATACTACCATGGTAACCCAATGAATATTCACTTTTCCTCGTGAATTTGGGTGCTTATCGTGTTTTCTTTCTGCTAGAAACAAATGTCTATTTAAACAAAACTCTGACAAACAAGCACAACCCTAACTGGACCGAAGTTCTGAAATGGACACATCCTTCCTTCTTGACTGGTTTAAAGTTACATGTGCATAATTATACTTTTGAAAATAAATTAATGAAAGAGTTTAACAAATCTTCTCAATATATTTTCTCATTATTTTTCCCATGTTACAAAACTTTAAAATATGTTTAAATTATTCGTCCAAAAGTTTACTTCACTTAATACTTCACTTTTTTCTTACTTATTAATCTTCTAAAATTGAAGTACAAATGAATAAATTCCTTTAACTTTCTGTATTATATAATGTATTGTACCGAAGTAGGTCATTACATATTATTTCTAGTATTAATCAAGAGTGAATTTTAGTGAAATAAATTTGAAGAAAATATTATTTTAAAGTTTTAAAACAAAAAAAGAAAAAATATTTTTAGGAAAGTTTAAGAAAAAGAAAAAAACAAAAGAAAAGGGAGGGGAAAAAATCTGAATAATAATTAAAAACAAAAATATTAACATTATTATTTTAAATTAATGTATAACATAAATAGCTCATTTTGTATTATAATATGGAAGTAGTGGAATGTGTGCATCTATAAATAAAATTTAAAAGAAAGGAATTTTATTAAAATGATATAATTGAAAGCTAATGCAATGCAAATAAAAGAATTGAGAGCTTAAGATCAAATTAAAGGAAATATAATTAACAAATAACGGGACTAAATGCTACAGTTTGATTAAAATAAAAAAGCCAATGGAAAGACTATAATGAATCTTAAACTCTTAAATAAAAGGAATAAAAAACCAATAGGATTGCAGCAGATTGCTCAATTGATCCTCAGATAAGGAATACTGTTTATATAAGGGAAATTTTGTATTGTTATAATCAATCAATCAATCAAAAAATCATTAATCAATAATTAATCAGAATTTGTCAAAATTTGATCTTAAAAAATATTGGAATAACTAAGAATGAATGTGCTGTCATATAGAATGTGTTGCTGAACCCATCATATTGTGCAGCCAGCCTGAACCTTCTCTGCAGTAACATCAGCAGTCAGTTTAAGAAAGAAATCATGTTTGTGTAAAAACTGGGAATCATTGGAGTGTCCATGCCAAGACCCACAAGTAATTCATATGCACACCATAAAATAAATAAAAGAGACCTACGAGGAAACTATACCAGCCAGTTAGAATCAGAAGAATCAGAAGAAAACTACATTGCCCTATTCACATATGAAAGTGTTCAAATCCTAGGTAAATCATTCATTTTTTGTCTTCAAAATTTTAATTCATAACCATAAATAAGTGAGAGAAAACTTTTTAAACATCTCACGAACTATAAGTTAGATTTAATCCAATATAGAACTATTAATTTCCATGATATATAACTCCATGCAATAGCTTTCATAATAAGACTTTGAAACCAAATATCTCATTAATTATGTGTGCGTCATATGATTAAATATGTGTTTATTTTATTTATTGTTTAAATGTATATGTGTGTGATTTGAAACATACTAAAATGTATTCTTTAATAGAATGTGTGTATGCATTTATATTATAAGGCAAGAGTGAACATTTAATGAAAGAAAGCTGGGTATAAAATATTTTATTATCATTAGATAGATAATTTGAGGTAAATGTTAAAAGAGAGGGATTTATGCAAAAGAATTAAATGACACATAAGTATTCTATTACACAAATATTTGTGATATAAATGTTGAAAAATATAGATTCATAGTATAGGCAGTGAATTGTGAATAGTTAGAATTCAATGAGCTTGCTGGAGGAGGTCAGGTACTAAATTTATAGCTGGTTGAGTAAGAACATTAGTTACAGCATAATTAACTGGCATGTAAAGTTTTTTTTATAATAAATAAAGTGCTTGGATGGCCAGTGTTATAGTTTAGTAGCAGAGAGTTGGTATTATTGATAGCTTGCTACCATTGATATTATTATCTCTACCTGAATGATCAAAAGCCTTCAAATATAGTGAAAGAAACTAAACAAAAGGGATAGAAATAAATAAATCTAAAAATTTAGATTTTCCTCATTTTGTTTACAAAGAAAGACAGTGGAAGGTACAATGGCATAGGCAACATGGGCCATAACTGACACAGATGACAGTTAGGGGAAAAGAATCTCAGAAAGCAACTAATTTATGTTTAAAGAGCCCACTAGTATTCAGCTTAACAGAATGTCACAAATCAGTGCAGTCAATAGACAGTTGGAATTGCATATGACAGTGTAAACATGAAGACATAATTATAAAAAAGGACACTCCAGGTGAATTACAATGAAAGGACAAATAGGACAAACAATAGAACTAAGAGGGTTTCGGTTAGTCATGCATTCATTTAAAATAGAGAGAAGAAAATTTTTTATGTTGTTTAAATAAGAGTAGGTAGAGCATTCAGTTCAGAAATGGAAGTGGCAAGCTGGGTTATAAAAATAAAAACTTTTGTGAAAAAAGAGAAAGGAAGTACCAATTAGGCACTTAGAGAGCTTGGAATGATTTTTCTCATGCAATGCAATGGATTCAGTGAATCAATCAAGGTTAGCATAGCTAGTAGCTACATACAGGGTGATGATGCTCAAATTTGGTGGGTGTCAATAGGAGTAAAACTGATAAACTTCAAGAAATACAAACAATCACTGTTAGTGAACTATTGGAATGAGGGTCTTTAAGAATATGTTAAGCATCAGGTAGCATGAGATAAATGGTGAACAGGAGACAGTTGCTGATTGTTTTTTCACAGACATGTGGTGAAATTAAGAATGGTTACAACATACAAGCTATCTGAACAACGGATTCTGCATATAGTAAGGAGTGATTTCCCAGAAAATGTCCAACAGATAGTAATGGGAAAGAATATGGTAGAACAAACTGCTGAGACAATTATGACACTATACAGTGATAGACAGCATGGGGAAAACCAGAATAAGGAAGGGAATGCTGTAAATACTCATGTGCAAGTATCAAAATTGGTACAGAATGAGGAAAGGGTGAAGCTAAAAATGGCATCTCAGTCCTGTCTTAAAATAGAGATAAGGATCAAAGTAATAAGGGTTGACACACTGCTCAACTCAGGGGTCAAGTATCAGTGATGTTGCAGAAAACCTTTAATGAGATATGTTGGAGAAATTTGAAAATAAAAACCTTACTGCTAAAGAATGTATACATAATGTTGGCAAATGGAAAAAAGGCCAAGCTGGCATTGGAACAAACTTGGGTGAGTATGTATATAGCGGAAAAGGAATACACCCATGTCATTTAATCCTAGAGGGACTAATACATGATGTTATCCTGGGTTAGATTTTATGAGCAAGGCAGGCTATGTGTTGGATTACAAATCTCAACAGAAGAGTAAACAAGGTAGAGATCCCATTTGAAGTCTGTGAGGCAAATGATGGTAATGTGAAGTATGCTGCAGAAAGTGCAGGGATAGAAATAGAAAGAAAAGTAAGTGAAGATGGGTGTGGGAGTAATGAGCAAAGGGAACAGTTGAAGGAATTTTTGGGCACATATGAGAGCATGTTTTCAGAAGTCCCTGGAGTTATCAAGGAAAGAAGCATAGGATTAGGCTTATAAATATTATATCAAGCCCAAGCACATCCTATATCACATTAATATAGACATGCAGTGGAGGAACAACTAGAGAATATGTTGAAATGGGGTATTTTAACCTGATAATGACAGTAAAGTAAAAGGATAGGTCTAATCGGTTATGCCTAGATGCATGGCAATTAAACAAAATAACAGTGTCAGACACCAATGTCCCACCATCTATTAGTGAGTTACTAATGGAATTTCATAAAAAGAAGATATTTTCAACTTTTGGTTTAACAGCAAGCTACTAGTAGATCAGGCTGCATCCTGAGGACCAGAAATACACCACTTTCCAGTATAATGGATGAGCATATAATTTTCAACTGAATTCCCTTCAGTCTAAAAAACAGTGGGGCAGAACTTATACAGTGCCTTGACTATGTATTGTCAGAGGAGATTAAGGGCCTGATTATTATGTATGTAGATGATATAATTCTAGCTTCAGAAAGTGTGGAAGAACCCTTCAAGCATTTGAAGTGATTTCTTTGCAAATGTAAAAAGAAGCAAATTAAAAATAAATTTGGGCAAAATTCATTTAATGACCACAGAGGTAAGGTAAAGTTTTTAGAACATGTTATTAGTGAGCAAGGAATATTTCCAAATTCAGTGAAAATCCAAACTATACAAGATTTTCTGAAGCCAACAAAAAAGAACATTACATCTTTTTTCAGATTATGCAATTTCTTCAATTTGCTTTATTAAAAAATTTCCTCAGACATGGAGCCTCTGTTACAACTACTGAGAAAAGATAAAAAATGGGTGTGGGAAGATCAACATGAGCACAGCTTTATAAATGTAAAGAGGGGTTTTCTAAGGAAAGTTATGCTGTCATACCTAGATTTTAGCAAACCATTTGTTGTGCAGACAGGCAGCAGCAGAATCATATTGGGAGCCACACTGTCCCAGATACAGGATGATAAGCAGCAAGGAGTGCTTTTCTTTTATGAGTCACTTGTTAATGGGCCAGAAAATAATTATACAGTAACTGAGAGAAAGGCTTTAGCAATCATGTGGGCATTTAAGAAGTTTAGACAGTACTTAATAGGATGTAGATGTTAGTGATCACTGACCATAGGAGCCTTGAGTTCTTAATCTCACCTTTCTCACTAGTAGGATAATCCAGTAGAGTCTATTCTTGCAGGAGTTCAATTATAGTGTACAATACTGCCAAGTCAAAGATAATATGGCATCCAATGCTCTGAGGTGCTCTCCAATAGCACATAAGCAACATCATCTGAATTGCAAAAAGTGGGAAGTACATAGAGGCAAAGAGATAGGACATAGTTTACAAAGACTAAAGGAACTGCAAGAAGAGTTTGCAGATTATAAACAAATGATATGTTATTTATGCTTCCAACCTATAAGTAGACTTAAAAATGGTTCATTATGGAGGGAGAGAAAATGGTATTGCTTAAAAGGAGGACTTTTGCAGCACAAGATGAGTAAGGGTGAACATATGTGAGTTGTTCTTCTGATAGCCATACGGGAACAAGTGATTAAGTGCATACATGAAAAATATGGGCATTATGGAGCAATCAAAAGTAAAGGGTGAATAGGCCATTGGTTTTATTGACCAGGAATGTATTAGAGTATCTTAAATGTCATTGAGGGATGTACTATATATGCAAAGGCCAAACACCCTAACACATCAAGCGTTGGGCTGTTGAGACCCATATATGCATATCAGCCCAACAGTTTGTTGGCAATAGATTTTTATAAACCCCTACCCCAATTTAATAGAAATATCTCATGGCCTATGACATCTTTTTCAAATTCGTGGCTGTTTATCCAGTGATACAGGCTAATGCCAGACAGACTAACAGCAACATTTTAGACACGTGGGAATCCCAAATTCATCAGATCATGGAATGCCCTTTCTGTCTGGAGAATGGAAAAGATAGATAAAACATCACAGAATAAGGCATATTCTCACTTTGATTTGTGATCCGCAATCCAATCCCTGCAAAGTATTATGAGAGAGTTGGGATGCTTATTTTGCATATACCTACAGAATGATTATCAAAGATGGGGGAGGGAGGCAACAACAGTCACCAGCATGACAAATTGGTCAAAGAACAAGTCAATAGGGTTTGAACCCATCAGACTCCACAATGGAGAAAATATTCCATACCCATTTAAAACCATTTTGCCAGTCAGAGCACAATGTATGAAGCATGCCATAGGCTCAGAAAAATGGGTAATATAAAACAAAAGAGGCAAGGGAGAGTCAGGTATGTGTTTAATTTGGGGGATGAAGTCATGGTGAGGGTAAACCCAGTAAGCCACCCTGAGAAGGGAATATATAAAACATTTTAGGTAATATTCGATAAGCCATATAAAATCATATGAGAATAAGGAAACAATGCATTTGAGATCACTCGATACAGAAAAATAGAAAACGTTCAATGCTCAATAGTTGCAATTAATAAAAGGGAATAGATAAAGTTAGCAAATAGACCCTGTCATAATTATACAAAGAATATAGGGGAACAGATCACAATTTTAATGAAGTGTAATATGAATATTTTTTTTTAATTTTAGGGATTAGAGATAAAATGCTCAGAATGACATTTTACTCTCAAAAGGGGAATAGAGAAGATGTACTGATGTAGGTCATTACATAATATTTCTAGTATTTATCAAGAGTGAATTCCAGTTAAAGAAATTTTGAAGAAAATATTATTTTAAAATTTAAAAAAGAAAAGAAAAAAGATTTTCATGAAAGTTTAAGAAAAATAAAAGAACAAAAGAAAAGGGAGAGAAAAAGATTTTGGTAATGAATAATAATTTCAAAAAAAGATTAACATTATTATTTTAAATTAATGTATAACATAAATAGCTCATTTTATTTTATAATATGGAAGTAGTGGAATGTGTGCATCTATAAATAAAATTTAAAAGAAAGGATTAATGCTTGAAGATAAAAAATGAGACAATTTGCTCTACATAAATGGTCTTCATGTAATAAAGATATAGGGCCCAACTGATGAATGCTGTTTGAGCCTGATATGCATCTTAGGGGTTATTTGTCATTTATTGTATCTTTATTTATATGAAATTATTTATGAAATAAAAAAGAATGGGGAAATATGTTGTCTATCTATAGAAAGGAATTTTCTTAAAATGATAAAATTGAAAGCTAATGCAATGCAAATAAAAGAATTGAAAACTTAAAATCAAAACAAAGGAAATATAATTAACAAACAAAGGGACTAAGTACTACTGTTTGATTAAAATAAAAAAGCCAATGGAAAGACTATAATGAATCTTAAACTTTTAAATAAGAAGAATATAAAACCAATAGGATTGCAGCAGATTGCTCGATTGAGCCTCAGATAAGGAACACTGTCTATATAAGGGAAATTTCATATTATTATAATCAATCAATCAATGTATCAAAAAATCATTAATCAATAATTAATCAGACTTTGTCAAAATTTGATCTAAAAATATTGAAATAACTAAGAATGAACATGTTGTCATACAGAATGCATTTCTGAACCCATCAGATCATATGGCCAGCCTGAACCTTCTCTGCAGTAACATCAGCAGTTAGTTTGAGGGAGAAATCATGTTCATGTGAAAACTGGGAATCATCAGAGTGTCCATGCCAAGACCCAGAAGTAATTCCTATGCACATCATAAAATAAATAAAAAAGGCCTACAAGAAATCTACACCAGCCGGTTGGAATCAGCAGAATCAGAAGAAAGCTACATTGCCCTATTCTGCATATGAAAGTGTTCAAATCCTAGATAAATTATTTATTTTTATCTTCAAAATCTTAATTCATTGCCATAAATAAGTGAGAATAAACTTTTAAATATCTCATGAACTATAAGTTAGATTTAATCTAATATACAACTATTAATGTCCATGATATAACTCCATGCTCTAGCTTTTGTAATAAGAATTTGAAATCACATATCTCATTAATTATGTGTGTGTGTCATATGATTAAATATGTGTTTGTTTTATTTATTATTTAAATATATATGTGTGTAATTTGAAATGTATTAACAAGTATTCCTTAACAGAATGTGTGTATGCATTTATATTATAAGGCAAGAGTGAGCATTTAAAGAAGGAAAGCTGGGTATAAAATATTTTATTATCGTTATGTAGATAATTTGACATGTTAAAAGTAGGAGAGGGATTTATGCAGAAGAATTAAATAATGCATAAGTATTCTATTAATCAAATATTTGTGATAAAAATGTTGAAAAATAGAGATTCAGTGTAGGCAGAGAATTGAAAATAGAGTCCGATGAACTAGTTGGAGGAGGTCTGGTACTAAATTCATAGCTGGTTGAACAAGCACATTAGTTACATCATAATTAGCTGGTGCTAAAGATTTTTTCTTTAAAATGATAAAGTGCTTGGATGGCCAGTGTTATAGTTTAGTAACAGAGAGTTGGTATTATTGATAGCTTGCTACCAGTAATATTATTATCTCTACCTGAACAACCAAAAGCCTTCAAAAATAGTGAAAGAAGCTAAACAAAAGGGATAGAAATAAATAAATCTAAAAATTTAGATTTTTTTCATTTTGTTTACAAAGAAAGAAGGTGCAATGTACAGTATCATCTTCATAACTGTTATCCATTATTTAAAAGTTAAAATGACTTTTTCGAGTATCCTCCCATTTTTACTGTTCCTTTCTTACAATTATGTAATAAGATTTCACCTTCTATTAAAACTGAGAAATATTAATTCCATTTTTATGTCTTTCTTTTTCATTATTAAATATATGCTAAACATTTTTTCCACAAAATTTTTTCAAGTTATTTATCACATATCAATTGTTCAATTCAAACAGAATATTAATTTCAAGTAGATTTATCACTCTCAACTAAGTCCGTATTTTTAACTTCTGATAAAATACTTTTACAAGTTTTAAAAATTTATTTCTAGAGATTTTAGACTTGTTTCTCATTTTTAATATCTGACTAATAAGAATACTTAATTTGACATAAATAAATGAATGCTTTTTTAAGTGCATGCTGATATATCTTTCTTTGAAGAAATGTAGTTGTCCTTTTTTTCTCATGGTTATCTCAAATAAGATAGCAACTTTGGTTTTTCTTTTAAACTTATTTTAGATACCATTTTAGTTATAAGCAAATGATTAAGACTGCAACTAGGTCATAATAAAGAAATTGGTTTGAATTCACTTCATGACATTAACAGCTGCTATTAAATATATTATATCCTTGGATAGTTTTTCAAATATTATTTTGCTGTTTAAAACTTTACATATTTTTTGAAAATTTTATAATTTTTACCAAGAAATGAAATTAAAACAGCTATCTGCTTTATATTTTTTTATGAATCTGCAGCCCGATTTTCTGCTTCTATCTTTCTCTTAAAAACTCTGGGATAAAATAACATCAGAAAACTATTTACTTAAGAGTAGATTAAAATCTCCAATTAAAATTGTTGGATGAGGTGAAAAAGCAAGCACGGAGGTAATTGTCAGAATAATAGTTGAAATAACAACATTACCAGGGTAGATAAATACAAATATAATATTTAGTGCTGTAATATGGCTGTGAAATGTGGTGATCAAAATATTTGAGTCTATATAATAATCTGGATAAGCAATATACAACCTCATATGCTTGGATTGCTTGAGATGAAAATATACAATGGATTCCAGATTGACCTTGCTACTTACCTCAATAAATAGGACATCTGTGCCTGCTCCAGGGACATATCTTCACCATTAGCTGGAACTGGTATTGTTATCACTCCCAGTTGCCCATTCTCATCATTTAAGATGATGATGATGATGATTATTATTATTATTATTATTATTATTATTATTATTATTTATTTATTTACTTACTATATTTTGAATACAAACTACTAACTAATTAAGCATTTAGAACTTTAAAATTTTAAGTATTTTATTTAATAACTCTTATCTACTTCAATTACAAATAAATGAAGGGACTTACTGCCCTATCTATTGCAGCATTTTTTCCTCATTAGGATCAACTTAAAAAAAACCTTATAAATAACTAAATATTAGACTAGAAAATTATTTTAGATCATAATATATATTTAATAAATATAATATTATGTTTACTAGATCACACTCTTTTAAAAATAAATATTGCTTAAAATTAGCAAATAAAAATTAATAATATTAATGAACAAAAAAGTACATTTAAATTGAAAATAATCAGAAGCAAAAACATTTATCATATACATACACACAAACACAAAATATTAAATCTACATTGTATTGAGTGTAGCATATTAATTTTTGTAATTAAACTAATATGAATAATATACCTTTTGTTGACATTGAACTTTAATTTCCTTTAAATTTTGAGAGCTAAAACGAATTCTTTTATCTTTTCTGAATACAATTACTAATATTAACTATATAAATAAATAACAAACAGTTTAAAAAAGAAATAGTCTTTTTTTTTCTTATAATAGTTGATATATTGAAATATAGATAATAATAAAAAATGGCTTAGCTCAAAATTCTATTAAAATTGTTCAAGTTCATCTTAAATGTCTTAAAGAATATTACTAAAAAAACTATTTATTTTAGTATGGCAAACATTAATTTTAATAGCCCTTCAGTTAATAACTCTTTTTTGAGGCTTGAAAAAACCAAGTAAGGCATATTTTTAAAATACACTTTAAACATTCTTATTATTGCTACTGTTATTGTTATTTGAATATAGTAAATGGGCATTAATGGACTACTTACCAACTTTTATCAATGAGCATATTAAATTTGTTGGTTTTTAGTTTTTGACTTAAGACTAAAAACATCACAAATTCTTTGTTTCAATCTTGACAGTTTTTTTAAGTCATTAGTCAGGATTTTTTTAAGACAGTATAGAGGTATGATTATGTGTAAATTGCCTTTTTTATGTATTTACAATCAAAACAGAAAAATAAATGATGATTCTTATATTGTGGAAAGCTGTAAAACTATTATAGTTTAGATTAATGGGTGAGGCTAACAATTATTTTGGCTACAAACCTAGACCATCATTTAATGATGATTTTTTATTTTAGCTATAGATCCTTATTAAATAAAGAAATCTTGTATAAATTTAAACTAAACTATAATATTTAATACAATGTTGTTGGAGTTTTCTTAGTTAGACAAAAAGATAAAAAGTTTTGACTTCAAAAGTTGAAATATACTTTATTATAATGCATAAATATTGCAATACAAATGAAAAGGGATTTATTAAGAAAAAAAATGTCATGGAGATTATTTGTATATTATAAAAAGAGGCAAAATTAATGAAAGATATAAAATTCTTATAATTTAATGTGGAAACAAGTTTTCATTTTGATGAAAAAATAGATAGTTTTTATATAGATGCACAGAATGTTTTGATCAGGTCAATCAACACTTTAAAGTTGTCATGAGAAATGATTTTAATTCTAAAATTTAAGATGATATGAATTTTGAAAGAACTGTGAGTAAATTTGGATATAAAAACTGAAATAAAAAGAATACAAACTTCTGGAATTGTGGAAAAAAATAATTTTTATATTAAAATTTGGTTTTCGAGAAAAAGGAAAAGTAAAAATAACTGTGGGAGTATTCAAATGTAGATTAGTAGAATTAGTTAGATTAAATTTTGATTAACATGAACTATGCAATTCAAGTTTTTAAGATAGAGAAATTTTTAATGAATTTAAACTAAAATTTTCAATTTTTTAAAAAATATTAATAGTCTTTAGTGAAATTTTTAAATGAATGAATTTAATAAGAAGATAATTATTGCTACAGTAAAAATAGCTACACAGAGAGATAGCTTAAAATGCAGCAGTTCACTGCCGCATTTTCAATTAAACTAGACAAGGTATGGAAAAAGAGAGAAAATATTCAAATATTTTTAAATTATTCATTTACAATTGAATATTTAAAATTGTGTATAATAAATAATATGAAAAAAATTATATATAAAAAAATGAAATTGTGAATTGGCAAAAAAAAAAACTATAGAAAAAAACAAAAATTTTAAAAGTATGACACAACATCTTGATCTTGAAAAAAAAGTACTTTTTTGAGAAGAAAAATAGTACTATTTAAAAAAAGATTTTATAAAAACTATATGGTAATAAAAAAATTTAAAAAGAACTTACTTCAATTATAACAATGTCTGAAATGCTAATTACATTAAATGAAAAAAAAGATATAAAATTAAATCTCTTAAGAATAAAAAAAGTTGGAGAAAATGCCGGAATTATTATCACTATTTTGAAAAAGCAGATAAAGAAGTAGAGAAAATGCCAAGTTGAATACTAAATGTGAAAGTAATAAAGATGCATAGATTAGTGGAAGAATGTAGTAATGATATTGACACTTAAGAAAGTTGAAAGAGAAAATATTTGAAATTGTGAACCAAACACTATTCAATCAAGTTTACGCAAGAACTTTATTCATTATCATTACAGCTCATCTATAAAACCTTGGAACTAAAAACTATCTATATGAACCATCTTGTGTAAAAATAGTTATAACATCAAAGTAATAAAAATTATAGAAAGGAATGAAAATGTACTAATTGTCATTTTGAATTAAATTTATAGATTATTAAAGCCATTTGAATTGATTAAAATTTTGAAACATCAAAGCAAAGGTTTATAATATTGCCAAGTTCCAAAGAATATTAATTAAAACACAACAGCAATGATTAGATTTATAATAACACTAAATAATTAAAAATAATGAGTGCAAAATAAGATGATTCCAAATATTCAATTTTTTTTTCAGTAATGTTTTTATATGTATTTTGGTAGATTAAAATGTAAAGATGAGGAAATATAAATATTATATAAGTTAACAGGATTTTATTAATCGCGGTTGTTTTACAAATAATGTTTTAGAGCTTCTTGAAATGTTATAACAGCTATCAGATAGAAACTCAAAAATAACATTAAGAATGAAACCAAAAAGGCAACAACAATGTTCAATAGCTTTTTTTAAAAAATTTAATAATAATTAATTATAAAAATTAATAATTACAAATATTTTTTACCCTGAATTATTAATACTGATGTAAATATAGTGGATAAAATTAAACATAGAATTAATTTAGAATAGAATGCTTTTAATAGAATGATTTTAATAGATCTAATATATATATATGACTATCTCTTTAAAATAAAGATTATTAATAAATGTGTTTATTTGCACTTAGATATGGATTTGGAAATTAATATTTTAATATAATGAAAATAACAGAAATCATACAGTGAAGTATATGTTAAAAATAAAAAGGAATTGAAGGAAAAATAAATTATGTGAGAATAAATAAATATTACTCATATTATTGGAAAATGTAAGAGACTGAAATTGAACTGTCTTATACATTTTAGTAAAAGAAATAATAACAGATAGATCATTTTGAATTCTTAAACTAGACTCAAGATATTGTAAATTACTTAGAAAGTGATCACATGTGAGAATGATGGCATGATGTGGAGAATACTTATATATCAGAGAGCCTGGATAAAATTAGAAATAGTTTTTATCCTGTATATGATATATTAATAGGTTATTAATAATATATGTGTGTGATTTATAAGTATCAATAGTTTGAGATGGAGTGAAGGATGAATATAGATTAAAAATTCCAAGTTCAAATCCCTCTATTTAATATATATGGTACATCTTTTCACATCTGTGATAAATGTGTAACCTTGTGTTTGTGTCAAATAAACCCTGCAATCTGATCTAATCTTATCCAATAACAAGTTTTTTGTGATAATTTTACCCTCTCTGTTATTGACCAGATTTTATTCTGACTAGATTTTTAATGTTGCCAATTGCATTTTTTAACTATTTTTTATTTTATTTGTATTCTTAGTTTTGGTTCAACAATTTTTATCCACTATTGAAATGAATGTTATTTTATATTTTCAAGAAAATGTAAAATTGGAGGCTGAAACAAAATTGTCTAAATTGGTGAGAGCTCTTTCAAAACCAAGCTGGACAAATTCTTTCCAATTAGTGGATATGTTGGTGGCTTGTGCAGGAAGACCAATGACTGTTTTGTCATAACAATTAATGATAGAACAGCAGCAACTCTTATGGAAGCTGTGAAACAAAATGTTGAAGAGGTATATAACTTTATTTTGTAATAGTAGTTTTGATTTAATAATTTTTACCCACTACAGAAATGAATGCTGTTTTATATTTTCAAAAAAAAATGTAATATTGGAAGCCATAACAAAATTGCCGAAATTTTCAAAACTAAACTGTACAAATTTTTCTTGAACAGTCGATGTTTGCTGGTGTGTGCACAGAAACTGATGAGTTTTTTTTTATCATGATATTTAATTATAGAACAGAGACAACTCTTATTGGAGCAATGAAAAAAAATGTGGAAGAGGAATTGACAATTTATTCTGACTGTTGGAAGGCAGATAAATGTACTGAATTATAAAGTGCCATTACAAATGCAATCATGTGTTTAGTATGTGTGCATTTTGGGAAAAATAAAAATTTTAATTTTAGTCTCCATTTTGGGGAAAAAAATTATCCACTTAAAATAAAGTAGAACTATCAAAGTGATTGTTTCATTATGACAATTCCTGTTATATGTTACATGGTAAGTATCATATATGTATATTTTACAGTTTTTTGTAATATTTCAAGGTATTTTGTAATTTAGTGATTGTTTGGTCTGTATTTAAAGCTACATTTGAGAAGTGCATAATAGCAAGTCATATTTCACATTTTCATATCAAATCAATATTTTTAGTCTTGTTAAAAATGTACTTTTTACGATTCATTTTTTCATGAAATTCATGTTTTTAGTATTGTTAGCATGTCATATTTCAGATTTTTTAAAATGTCAAATCAATATATTCACTATTGTTAAAAATGTAATTTTTAAGAGGTAATTTTGGGTGAAATTACATATTGGTCCTGCAACATATATCAGAACTGCTATATCTTTTTACATACATATTCAGACCACTGATAATTTTGTAAATCTTGTGGAAAAATATGTACATGTACACGTTATTTGAACAGATCACAAGATTAGAAAGTTATCAGTGGATTGATACAAATATGTAAAAAGGCCTTAAGTACTATATATATATATGTGTGTGTGTATGTGTAGGTGCATGTAAGCTATAGATATATATTCAAAATTTAAATATTAGCCAACATCATGTTTAAAAATTACTATCACTGTGGCAAAATATGCTAACTACTATTTTCATTTTGAATAATGTATTTGGTTCATTATATTGTTAGTTTAGCCCTTTTTTGTGTTGATGCCCATTATTATGACACTGATATATCAAAAATATACCTAGTTTAATTATATTAATTTTTTATTGTTTTATTTTCTATTGTAGTATTTTTGTTATACACCTGGGTCTCGTTTTACGCGATAGATAGGTTCCTCAGAAAACACACGCAAATGAAATCGTGCAAAAATAGATGTAACTTACCTTGAAAAAGGGGGGATATGGACTGTGATTTTTCAAAAATCGCATAAAAGCAAAGCACCAACGTAAAATTACTTTAAAATTCACACAAAAAAAATAAGGAAATAAAATATGACTAATAAAAAATTTTAAATTTGAAAAAAATTGATACAAGACAAACTTTTTTTAACTATAATATTTAATTTTATTCAAAACAATATATTTTTATGCATAATTTACAGTACAGTAATTGACATTTTTTTATACATGTTTTAATTATTATCGCTATTTGCCGATAAACAGGTTCATTTGCAAACTGGTAAAAAAATCAGATTCTTCACAAGAGGAAATACAACTAGTGCCAACTTCACTCTCATGTTGTGTTAATGGTTTTCTGGTGACAACATAATTAGTAATTAATCTTTGAGATGATGATTTTATTAATTGTTTATGAAGCTCGCGATATCCAGACATACAACCATTTAGCTCTCATTGGAATTTAAGAGTATGCTCATGATTAGTGTCATTAATAAGAAAATAATTAAAAATAAACTTGCGGACACTAAATGATTAATAATTGATTATGTTCTTTTTTTAAAAAGCAAAAACAAAATGAGATTTAACATGAAAAATTAACACGCACAATGTTTGAACAAATTTACATTATAATCTTGTAAAATTTAATGTGTGTATACATAAAATGTGGAAATCATGATTTTAATTTCATTATTGCATAAAATCTTACTATTATAAAGCACTAAAAATATTGAAATTACTAAGATGAAAGTTGAATTCCAATAATGTGCTATTACATTCAATATGACGTAAGTGTGTGAAATTTATTATTTAAAGTAATAGCACATTATCGGAATTCGACTTCCAGAGAAACGTGAATCATGTAACTTCAAAATCGCGTTAAATAAATCCGCGTAAAAAGAGACCCAGGTGTATATAAAATATTAAACAGGTCTCAATAATTTATACAAATTAAAGATATCTCAATGTATATGTAAACAAAGGGAGTAAATCAACCACCCCAGACTATGACTTGAAACACTCTAAATATTGAACAAAGGGTCAAGAATAGAATGATTATTTGTTCAACATTTGGAGTACTTTTAACTCATAGGCTGGGGAAGGATAATTTACTCTCTTTGTTTACATATATATAGAAGGAGGGTAATCTACCTTGGGCAGCCATATTTACATTAGAAAAGCCTAGGTATTTATCAATAATAGTAATAAAACAATAGGCATCATTTAAATTCTCCAAAAAGAAAATCTATATTTAGGTTATTTTAAATGTGATATCAATATTATCAAATCATGTAGAAAACTATAAACACATTTTGATTTTGGTATTAGGTTATATATAAATAAACTCAGAAAATCTTTACTTTAATTATGTCTAAAACAAAAATACAATGCTTACATTTAATAAATAATAAGTAAAATAATTAAATAACCTTCACATCACCACACATTCTTTTGAAAATATGAGTAAAGACACAATAAAAGACAAATGACACGCCAGATGCATTTTATGCTGAACCAGCATTTATCAGTTGGCCCAAGTCACCATCTCACATATATGTTTTTGTCATATGTGCAGTATTTATCAATAGTAAATTGTTACATTTTGATATGCAAGAGTTAATCTCACTCCCCCCACAAGCTTGACACAATTCACTTAAGATAAATACAGTCATGATTATTACTAATCATTTACTAAATTAGAGATTTTTATCCTTAGTCACTGGTATACACTGTACATTTCTGTTAAAGATTAATATATCTGATTTTTTTTTTAATTAAACACACATAAAGAGTTATTCACAATTCTCTTTCGTATGTTTAATATATATTTATAACTGTATTAAAGGTGGATTGTATATAAATAATAAATAATTAAATTTAGTTATTTCGTTTTTTCTTTTTTTCCCTTTAATATTTATTATTATTATTTTTATCTCTTTCTTCTCCATTTTACAAACAATTAGAATAATAGAAAACTTTCTGGGTTCCTGCTAGGTTAAAGAAAGTAGAAGAAAGTTTATTATTGTTAAACAATATAGGTTAATATTTATTAAATGAGAGAATAGAAAACATATTTCTTAAAATAATAAACCAACAATATAAAGGAACTCTTTCTATTACGATTACATTAAATATTGATATGTCATCTAAGGTTTACATTTTCATAGCAAATCTATTTTTGATTTTTCTTAATAATGAATTGAAATTTATACTTTAGATACTTACAAATTTTAGTATTATTAATAATCCAAAATTGGTATTGTAAATATTATATGCAAGTGATCTAGTTTCAATTTTCAATTTATTAATTTCTTATACGTTTTGTTTAAATCTAAATGTCTTTCCTAATACAAATGTTGTGAGCATGTTCGAACATTAAGAAAAAACAATTCTATATATATTTAATTCAGCATTTGTCTGCAATTGGCTGCAGAAAGGAGTTTGCTATTAAGTGAAAGGAGACCCTTTGATTTCTCTTGGAGGCCTTAAACAAACCTGGCAGGGCAAATTCCTAATGTCCATTCCATACGTTCTTGTTGTCGCAGCTGTTATTACTATGTGATTATTCATATAGTATGAGAACATGTATGGGCTGCTCACCAATACACATTAGTCAGTGTTGTGAGTTTATTAGCTTTTTATGTCCGAGTTTAAGATCAATAAACACCATGGTCTTTCTTCTCGGTTGCCTGATAAGGCAGAATGAATATTTGTGTAAATGATAATTTTTTTTTTTTAATGATAAATATTTTTCCAATAGATATATACAATTATGGCAGACAAAAATAAAGCATGGCCCTTTTTCACAGGAGGTTGTAAAGCTACCAACCAAGCAGCAGTTGGTGGCTGAAGGCAGAGGGTAATAAGAAACTCCTGATTGCAGACCCAGGCTGCCATTTGATGATGACTTTTTATATATGTAGACCCAAGTGCTGTCATTGCAAAAATTAGAAGAACTGTCTTATATTAAATGGGAAATTATTGGACTTTGTAAAGTTAGAAGAAAAAGTGAAGAGACAATTGATTTAAAAAGTGGACATGTACGCTATTATAAAGGCACTAATATTGGAAATACAAATGGAGTAGGATTCATTATAAAAAAAAAGTGGAAAAACAACATTGTGGAGATTAATGGTGTATCAGACAGTGTGGCAAGATTAGTTACACAACTTAATAGCAGGTACCGAATACAGATAATTCGGGTTATGCCCCAACAAGTTCTCATAGTGATGAAATAGTAAAAGATTTTTATATGGATGTACAAAAGGCTTTTGATCAGAGTAAACAACATTTTAAAATTGTTATGAGAGACCTTAATGCTGGAATTGGTAAACAAATGAAAGATGAAAGAGCTGTAGGTAATTTTGGTTATGGTAATAGAAATGAGAGAGGACATAGACTTGTGGAGTTGCAGAAAAAACAACAACTTTATATTATAAATTCTTTTTTAAGAAAAATGTTAAAAGGAAATGGACATGGAAGCATCCAAATAAAGGTACAGCAGAATTGGATTATATTTTGACTAACAGAAAATACATATTTCAAGATTTTAATGAACTTAATAAATTTAACATAGGAAGTGATCATCGATTAGTAAGATACATTTTAATGCAAAACTAGAGAGACAAAAATTATTAAGAAAAACAATATTTACAGTTGATATTCCTAATCTTCAGAAACATTCTAATAAATTTAAATTAGAACTTACAAATCGGTTTCAAGTATTAGTAGATTTTGAACATGATTCAGATTTGAATGAAATTAATATGAAAATAACTGATACATTTTTAAAAACTGCAACAAAGATAGCTGGTAGAAAAAAGCAGCAATTGACCAATAAAATTTCTTAGACTAGATAGTTTATGAAGAAAAGAAGAAATATGAAGATATACAAAAATGATGCATTAAAAAAAATTGAATATCTTGAATTATGTAAAATGTTGTGGAAAAGAGTTGAAAATGATATAAGAAAGTATAACTGTGAACTAGCAAGGAAAGCTGTAGAAAAAAATAAAAGTCTCAAGAATGTAAAACAACATTTTGGTATTGGTAAAAAATTTATATCTGCAATAAATAAAAAAAAATGGAATTATTACTAAAAAAAGAGATGACATCATGAAATGGGTATAAGACTTTTATCAAGAATTATAGTAATAAAGAACAAGTACCTCATATCTATTACATCTTCTAAATTGCCCAGAATTTTAAATGAAGAAGTGAGACATATAAATAAATGTATGGAGAAAGGAAAAGCTCCATGTAATGATGGAATTATAATTGATATCTTAAAAGAAGCAAATGAAGAAATAGAAATTTTTTTGGCAAAGTTATATGTCAAATGTCTAAATGATAAAGATGTACCAGAATGATTGGAAGAATGCAGTATTAATATTAATATTTTAAAAAGGTGATAGAGAAGATATTAAAAATTACAGACCTATCAGCCTTTTATCAGTTTTATACAAAACTTTTACCAAGATAATTACAACTCATCTACAGAGAACATTACATTTCCACCAACGAAGAGAACAAGCTGGATGTAAAAGTGGTTTTAATACAGTGGATCATATCCAGGTATTGAGAGAATTTATAGAAAGGACAAATTAGTATGAGTTGCCATTATACTTTGGATTTGTAGATTATGCAAAGGTATTTGATTCTATAAACATTTCTTCAGTGATTAAAACATTGGATCATCAAGGTATAGACACACAATATTATCATATTTTAAAGAATATCTATTAAAATGCAACAGCAACAATTCGATTACATAATGATACTGGGAAAATAAACATTGAGAAGGCTGTAAGACAGGATGACTCTATATCTCCAAAACTTTTTACAGCAGTGCTGAAATAAGTATTTTGTGGATTAAAATGGGAAGCTAAAGAAGTGAAAGGAAATGGAGATTATTTAAATCATTAAATTTTTGCAGATGATGTAGTTGTTTTTGCAAATAATGCTTTAAAGCTTCAGAGTTATCAGATGAAAGTGGGACTAAAGATAAATGTTTAAAAGACTAAAGTAATGTCTAATGGATTTCTATTTCCTAATTACGCTATTTTTTATAGAAAAGTTGATATACACACATGTGACTATATATCATTTTATTGATTTTTTAAAACCTTTATTCATATACTTTTAATTATAATTAATTAACTTTTAAGACATCATATAGACTTTATTTTAATTTAAATTCTTTATTATTCATTATTTACATATCTATTTTTTTGTTATTGTCAGAAGTATTTGAATTTATATACACTGTTTTTTTCTTTATATATATTTATGTATAGTTGTTCATGATTTAAGTCACCTCTTCTTTTTTTTTTTCCTTTGATCTCACATGCAGACCTTCTTAAGTTTGTATTCTTTTTGAGTGATGGTCATGTTTTTTTCTTACAATGCTATTTGAGAGATGCTTAATAGGATTTCATATTGAAGCAGATGATCTGATGCTCAGATCCTGCTTCACAGCCCACATCCAATCTCCTACCATCTAACTGTATTCAAACCCACCTTTACGCACGTATATACATAGCTAATGATATATATATATATATATTTCTTTTGGTTAATATTATAACAAATAATGTAAACACGTATGTATTTTAATTTAAAAATATTTTATTTAATAATAATATTCTCATGTGTATGCAGGCGTAAATAATAAATATCTATATATTTCAGGGTAGGAGATTGTGAACAAATTAAGTTATATTATATATAAGGTATCATATATATAAACGTATTATTTTTTCATATATAATTTTGTAGCCAGAAATGATGCAATCTTGTTAATAAGTCTCTCAAAAAACAATTACCCGGAAGACCCCTTAGATTAAAGTAAAAGATTACGAATTGGTTATAATAAAATAAACCCATTAGTGGAAATTGTCCACGCTAGCTTGTTTTAAAATCATAAGATTCATTTTAAAACAATTGTTCGAGAAACTGATAACAAACTTGCATTGTTTCAAACATCTTATTCCAGAGAAACCTTAAGTGCTTAAACCGCCTCAGGTCCAGCAGTAGTTGCTAAGTTACAGCTTCAAAATAAAAGTATATATACTGCTGGATTTGAATCCACGAGGGGAGGAGACCATTAAATAACTAAGTTGCTATACATATTCCATGCCAGTTTTAATTCTCACTCAATGTGTCGTGAGTAGGAAATTTTGCCTTGTCCCTTCATTCTAATATGCTGTTCCCATGAACGAAGCTCTGCATCCCGTACTAATGAACTTTAGATATTTTCCAGTGGAGATGAAATGCTATCTCTCAAATAATAATAATGCTACCCTAGATCTAATGAAATAATACTGATGGACTGATTCCTAGTGAAACGCTCTTCCAAATAATCAAGGTAGAAGAACTTTGACAGCTTATAATTCCTAAATCCTGCCTTCTCTGTAATATTTATATTTTAAATCACCTATTTTAAATGTCTTCAAATATGTATTCTATAACTCTATATAACTAATCTATGTTAAGCCTCCTATATAATGTTTTTCTTTTCTTTTATTTCCAAGTGGCAAACAATTTTCATTTACATTTATGTATGTATATTTTAAAATAAATGCCAATAGTATTCTAAAGTTGCAAGCATATAATTCATTTTCGTTTCCCCACCCATCATTTACTGGGTAAATAATTTATAATTGATCAAAACAAGTCTTATTCGACTTGCCCAGGTGCTCGTGATTTTAGATAAATAAACTAATTATATTTTTAAGTTTACTGTAGAAAAACAGATTTGACATCTGTTTTTCACATTCTCCTTCCTAAATAATGCGCTATCTTTTATTCTTAAATTATATTATATATGTAAACCCATCTTAGCTATTACCACCACCCACTTTGTAATCATTTATATATTTTCACAAGGGCATTGATTAACCAAAATTGAGATTTATTAAATGTGTAAAAAGTAATGAATAATATTAAGTAACATAATGTAAGGGGGAGGGGGATCTTGAGATCTTAGTTTTATATTTAAGTATAATTATTACCCATGTTTGCTTAGTGAAACCATATCATTACGCCGAATATTTCATAATTTGTGGGCAATAAATATGTTCGATAATCTTTAATCTTTAGAGTTTTGTTTATATTATATTATTAAGCATTATGTGCATAAAGGCCATTTCATAGATATATATATTTGTGCTTCTTTCTCACATGGAGGCATCCGCGAAGTCAGGCCCCATTGTCGTTCTTAATGTCCTTGAACCAGGCTGTAAAACCACCCTGTGGACATACTTGGTCTTATGTGCATGCTTTATACAGGGATCGCTCTGGAAAATCCAGCCCGATAATGACATTGCCAACCACTCTTCATCATCCATGATTTGCCTGTACTTCACTCCAGGGAATCTGGACTCTTTCGTTCATCAAACCGACCCTGCCTATGTTTGCAGAGGAAATCGGTCCACTTCATTATTAAAAATTCATGAAGCACACTCCAGGATCCATAATTGGACCGACCCAATCAGCCACCATGCATGCACTGCCTTTCAGTGTCTTATTAGTCACCCAGAAGTATTCATAAGCCGTAATGAAATGATTTCTTTAAACGGATATATTTCCATTAGTTTAATATAAGTATTAATGCAATAGATTTAGTATCATTTATATAATTATTCATTACCCACCCCGTGCATTAATTATCTATAACTCAAATTAATCATAATATTGAATGTAATCAAATTTAATATCTGCTTATGAAATTATTAGTGTTTAAATTAAGTGAATGCTCTTTTCGTCTCTGGGGGTGTAATAGTATTCCAACAATGTATTCTAATAGCGCTAATTCATTTAATCACACATACACCTGGGTCTCGTTTTACACAATAGATAGGTTCCTCAGAAAACATGCGCAAATGAAATCATGCAAAAATAGACCTAACTTACATTGAAAAAGAGGAGATGCGGTCTGTGATTTTTCAAAATTCACGTAAAAGCAAAGCACCAATGTAAAATTACTTTAAAATTCGCGCAAAAAAAATAAGGAAATAAAATATGACTAATAAAAAATTTCAAATTTGAAAAAAATGATACAAGGCAAACTTTTTTAAACTATAATATTTAATTTTATTCAAAATAATATATTTTTATGCATAATTTACAGTACAGTAATTTAATTTTTTTTATACACGTTTTAATTATTATCGCTATTTGCCCAAAAAGACGTTCATTAGCAAACTAGTAAAAAATTAGATTCTCATGTGATGTGATGTGATGTATTTGGCTTCTCCTTAAATGAAGTCAAGAATATCTCAGCAATTATTCTCACAAGAGGAAATACAACTAGCGCCAAGTTCACTTTCATGTTGTGTTAATGGTTTTCTGTTGACGACGATAATGATTTTATTACTTGTTTATGAACTTAGATTTATGATAATAAAAAGACATTTATTCATCACTGCTGGGGAAAATTTAATTAAAACTAACAACTAAAAATTAAATTTTTATTTTTGTCTTTAATTTTCAATTCCGTTTAAAAATCAAATTTTGTTTTACATCACATTAATTTCAAGTCACCCGTAAATAATTTTTAAATTGTTAATTACAATTAAAAATCAGATTTTAATTGTGTCCACTGCTATTACTGACATTTTAAAAATAAACTTGTGGACACTAAATGATTAATAATTGATTACGTTCTTTTTTAAAAAGCAAAAATAGAATGTGATTTAAAATGCAAAATTAACACGCACAATGTTTGAACAAATTTACATTATAATCTTGTAAAATTTAATGTGTGTATACATAAAATGTGGAAATCATGATTTTAATTTCATTATTGCATAAAATCTTACTATTATAAAGCACTGAAAATATTGAAATTACTAAGATGAAAGTCGAATTCCAATAATGTTCTATTACTTTCAATATAATGTAAGTGTGTGAAATTTATTATTTAAAGTAATAGCGCATTATTGGAGTTCAACTTCCAGTTAAAGCTGAATCGCGTAACTTCAAAATCATGTTAAATAAGTCCGCATAAAAAGAAACCCAGGTGTATATATATTATTGGCATAGCCGCAATTATAATGTTATTATTAAATATGAATCAAACACACACACATATATATATAATACTCACGAGGCTAACATTAGCTAAATAACCCGACATAATTTTGTTATTAATAAATCTTAAATATATATACCAAACTCGAACCATTGCTTTCTTTTAGTTAAGATAAAATATTAAGTTATTACTTATGCTGATCTCCGCTCAATACATAATTAATATGCTAGGTCAAGAGCCTTCATTGCTCATAAAACATAGCTAGTTATTAAGTTAATCTATCATATAAGTTTAGCCTAGAGTCTTTTTGTGTCTCCAATGACCAATGCCGGCAGTGAGAAGTAAATTAAGTCGATGTCATCGGGATTGTTGCTCATAATGTTATAGATCTGGGAAATAGGCAAATAGGGCAGAGTTCATGAGTGTTCCTGACCTGTGTATCTTGTGCATGATTGAATTCAAGATACTTTTGCCTAGATGCTAGATCTTGTTACATGAACATACAAATCCGACCGGCACAATATGCAGTGAATTATTTTATATTTTTTCAACACATTGTATTTTTTATTAAGCAAAACTTAGAAATAGATTTAAACATATGCACTAAAACTGATGCATTATAGGGTTCAAAGTCTTTAATATACTTTTGAAACAACTGCTTGAGATAGTCCCTATTGCAAAGTAAGACGGTGATTGAAAAATAAGTAATCGATGTGAGTTAATATAGTGATTATTTGTGGAATCAAAACTAAACTTAAATAAAATTTGTTACTCATACATTTTTTAACTGTAGCTTTTTTTAAATAATTATTTGCAAGATTTTAAATTTGATTATTTTAGTACACTAATAAATTATTATTTTTAAAAGTTTTCTCAATATTGGATTTTTAGAATCAAATTACACTAATTAAAAAATGGCAGATAGAACCAATTTTATTTACATTTTTATTTTTAAAAGTTTTCTCAATATTGGACATTTTCTAGTCTATTTAATTTATATAATGCTTTATTATTATTCATTATTATTAAGATAATTTGAATATATTACTTATATTAATCTAGTTAGTAGAATTTGAAAGCTATTTGGGATAGATATTGTGATCATACTTATGATCAAATAAAAATAGAATATAAATAAAAAGAAATCATACATAAATCAGTAATAGAAATTAAATTAATATTTTAAAGATATAATGAATTCTGGAGTCATTTTCATTAGTTAAAATAAAAAGTATTATCATACAGCTGTGATGTTACAATGTAATTATAATTGAAAATATAAATTAAACACAATCATTTTCATATATTTTATATAATCTATATATGTAATGATCAAAAATATATAACAAATACAAGATAATTTAAAAATAAAAAACAATATTTTTTCACCAGTTATATTTCAAATATATGCAAAACTTGAAATTGTGACAAGAAATTACTCAGGCAAGTATTGACGATCAGAATTAAACAAAATAGAATTAGAGGCCATCAAACAGAAGCTAATAAAAGATAAATGTGGAATATATTCACTAGCAAAAATGAAA
Organism: Epiperipatus broadwayi; assembly: GCA_028023455.1. Lineage (NCBI taxonomy): Eukaryota > Metazoa > Onychophora > Udeonychophora > Euonychophora > Peripatidae > Epiperipatus > Epiperipatus broadwayi. The sequence goes on from JAQFVV010000001.1 coordinate 31,643,896, forward strand.
TTTTAAGTAATAGAGTACTATTTTGAATTATATAAACAAACTTTAATAAAAGATTATTAGAAAAATTAATAAATAGATTTACTAAAATTTCATTATCATTTGATAATAGTGGGAAAATTAAAAAGCAGTGAGTAAATTGAAAAAATACAAACCTGAAAATAATAGAACAGCTGGTAAAATAATCACATATAATAGAGACATTTTACTGCAAGAAATTTATAAACTGTGGAATTTTACATTAAAAAAACCACTATCTCTATTTTGCATAATCTAAAGCATAGACAAAATTATTGTTAATGCCAATATACAAAATAGACAGCAAAGCAGATCAATATACTAAATATCATTTTAGACAATGTCTTGTTAAATAATTTAAATGATAAATTAAAATTGCTAATGTAAAAATAATTTGACAAATTAACAATCTGAATTTAGATAAGATAAAAGTATCAATCCATAGATATTATGACACCTTTTTATTACAGAGAAAGCAAATAAAAAAAAAAAAATTTATACTAATATTTTGTTGATATCAGAAAACCTGTAACAGCATTGAACAAAATGTGATTTGGCTGTTTGAAATTGGAAAAGACACAAGCAAAAAAATCCCATCTGATACAAATATTTATGAAGCATTTGCAATGAATAATGGATAAAATGAACAAACATATAAAGAAACATCAATATATGAAAATACAATAAATAATTTAAAATATGAAAATGTTTATAATAATTGTTGAAAAATATTGAACTTTTTATTAAAAATGTAAAATGAAAAAAAAAGAGTTATGGTTTATTCATAACATGGTCAAAACAAAAACATTACTATTTAAGAAATAGAATTGGATCATGAAAGAAATTAATTTTATTGTTTGTACTAGACAAATATTAAAATTTTGTATATTTTGTAGATAATATCACTAGTTATATTGATTATCAAAATAATAACAAAATTTTAAAAAAATAAACAAGCAAAATAAGAATATGTCTAAAAGCAATAGACAGGATTTGGAAAAGCAAACATATCAGTTACAAATCAAAATATATATACAGAATTTCTGCATTTTACTGAATATTTTATAGTTGGAAAATAGGGATATAAAATATTCCAAAGGATTTCGACATTTGCATGACTATGCTACAAAAAGTTATAGAGAATTGGATGAGTATTAAAATTTTTGAATGAAGAATTGTATAAAAAAATATATATAAAAACTATTTTATTAAAGAAAGTTTTAAAAATGAACTCACAGTGGTTTGCCATATATGTGGAATGAATGATGCTTGAAAATTTGAAATGTTAATTTTTTGGTAATATACAAGAAACAAACAAAAAGAGAAGACCCTATTTAATATAGATAAATGGGTACTGATTTAGAGTGTAGTCACAGCCATTTTAAAATCTAAAGACTGCCCCAAACTACTTCTGACACATTCAAGTGATAAATGACATTGAATAATCCACACATGGCAACAATATAATCAATCATTCATTACAAAATCGCAATTAACATCAATAATTAAAAAATGAAAACAATAAATATTAAAATATAGCATGAAATTAATTTGCATTTTCTCAGTGTTCTCTTTATCAGATACATCAAACTGATGAGATTTGTCAAAGAAAACATACTCCTATAGTAGTAATTTATTCTTTTTAAGATAACTGCTTATTATAATAATTAGACAATGCAAGACTATGAGAATTGTCAACATGATAGTACACTAATGTTTACCATTCTGTATATGTAATCTAGTCTATTATCGCACATTTGAAAACAAATTATAAAAATATCATTAAAATAATGTCCCTGAGTGCTTTAGTACAGTGGCAGAATTTTGGACTCTGAAGTTCAGTGTTATAAATCGTGGCTCCATCTCTAAACCGTTCCCGTGCATGAATTTTTTTTTATGAATTTCAAGTACGGTAATAAACCATTTGATTATAAATTTATATTAAGTGTTTCAGTTATTAAATAATACTAAATATACTTAAAAAACAATTAAATTTTTATAGCTTTTATTAACTTCATTCAGCATTAAACATAATTATTATTTTTAATATTATATATTTGCCTTATTAAAAATAATTGCAATAATATAAAGCGACATTACATTTGTTTATCGTTTTAGAGTTAAACTTTTCAAACGAATTTATGATATTTTACTAGTGTAATATAGTCTAATTGGCCTCGTACTTGAAGTTTATTTTTTTGCTATTAGAAGAATCTCATTTCCCCAAACCAATTCTATTTTTGTTTCGTTCGCAAAGCTTTTCAATTGTTTCACCATCTCCCTTATGACTTGATCTTTTTTTTTTAAAGTTTTCTTAATCTGTGTTAACATTTTTTTTTACTTTATCCATCCTCTACAGGGCTATTAACAAATTGATCTGTTCCTTGGTCAAGTCTATCCCTTGACCAAATGTAATGACTTGACCAACAAGCCATTAATAATCCTGCTGTGGCTGGAGGAAATAAAAACTAGTTTAAAAAGATTAAATAAATTTCAAAGAAACAATTATGTACAGCCAAAAAAAAAAGTAAAAAGAATTGAAACAAAAATATTATTCGAAAGGTATTATAAAAAAGATTTTAAAAGTGCGTGCGAATTTTAATATTTTTTTATTTAATAATTCAATGCTTTATTAAATTTAAGAAAATAATTTAGAAATAGATTACAAAAATGTATAAAATTTGTATAATCATAATAAAGTTGTGCTAACACACATATTTATATAATAAATTACAGTTAATAAAATATAGCAATTCATTATAAATAAAATTGCGATAATGGCACTAAGGACTTATTATTTTATTTATATATCTCAGCATAGTTTTTACAAATTAAATTAGAGCTACAAGAACAATGTAATGCATATTTATGCATAATTTTAAAAGAAAAAAATATGTAATTAGCATTTCTATATCTAGAACATTTTTATATTAGTTCTATATTCATATTTTAAAATAACTATTAGTCCTTAGAGTTTAATCAACTTTCTTTTTTTGATCAATATAAAAAGCACAATTTTGTAAACAGTGAAAGCTTACAATCTATATATTTCTTCAAATAATGTAATAATTCAATTTTTTATTTTTCAAAAGTTTGTTCTTATTTAGTAATATATATAGGAATTTACAAAAAAAATGTATATCGAGAGCTTAATACATGAGGATTAGGACAGCTCCTCATCAATGGTATAGATCACATTGGAAATCTTATTTTTGTTTTTAGATTCATTATAATAATACTTATCTGATTATTAAACTATCAATTTTAGCTTCTAGATATCCATTTATAGATCAATAGTAGGTGGATAGTTGTGTTGTTATGTGCTGGCTACATGGGAAAAACCCCAAGCTTGTTTGTGATCTGAAAAAATACTTATTTATATACAAGTAATAGAAATTGTCAGTAAATCACCTGGAAAAAAAATCACATAGAGTAAGATATTCTAGATTAGTTCTAATAATTGGAGTGTGGCACTGGAAATTCTGATGCAATGTTAGTTCCTGCTTTTATTTGATAATATATAAATAAAATTTCTTGTAATTTCAACCATATATACAAACATGGTATGTAAGATTCATAAAATTTGTATAAATATATTAAATTTATTAAATGCTAGCAGATGATCTAATAATAACATGAAAGGCTAAAACCTTTGGCAGAAGTGCCTTAATAATGCTTATGTGACAGCCAATCAGATGCAATAATGACTGCACGGGGAACCCTCAATTCACGAACACAAACCAGAACTACCAGAAAAATATGGGATCATCTGCTAGCACTTAATAAATTTAATATATTTACATTTGTTACTATCATTTCATTAGATTTGAAAATTGTTTAGTTGTAAATCAAAATATTTTGCATTGTTTATTTATATATAAGATTTAGTAAATTAAATGTGAAGGTGTTTTTAAGCTTCACGCTCTTAGTTCAGAATGCTTGAGTCTGACTTATTTATATATAAATTTTAGTGAGAAAAAGGTGGGTCCCATTTTTTTCTGGTAGTTCTGGCTTGTGTTCTTGAATTGAGAGTTTCACATGCAGTCATTATTGTATCTGATTGGCTGTCATATAAGCATTTTTAAAGCACTTCTGTCGAAGGTTTTAGCCTTTCACATTATTAAAATTTATATAGTATATTTTCAATGATTGAACTTTTACTGAAATTAATTATTAATGTAGTTCATTCTCCAAGTAGTTTTGGAAACATATTTTGGTACTTATGTATTACCCTGTCTACCAAAGTTGGCATCCATTTTTTTAATTATTTACTTTAAGAGGCCTTACAAGTATTTGTTTATGTTGTTATTGTTTTTTCAACTTTATTTTATCAAATATGGGTTAGGTGTTGATTTTAAGAAAATTAATAAATTGTTTATAAATTTTATTCATAAGATTTATTTCATTTTTTTTCTAATTTTATTTACATTATAACATGTAAATGCCAAAATACTCTGAACACTTTCATAGTTTGTTTACATTCAGTGTTCTTATTTTTGTCACTACAATTTTGGCAAGATGATGAAAGTTTGGGACATTCCTTTGATAGAATAGCATGAAGTAAAGTATTTCCAAAGATATAGGATCCTATCCTCAGGAAAAGGCTGAATTACTTGGCATGATATAGTAATTTATGGTTCTTATATTTTTATTATTTTTAAATTAATAAGTTGACTTAATACAAAAAATAATAATAATAAAAGTGGAAATATTATAATTAATTGTTGCAAAAATTTTTTTAAAAAATAATAATAATAATAAAAACTGTGAATATTAAATATGGATTTTTTGTCAGCCATTTTGTTTTACATAATTATTGTATGCCCCTGAAACTATATAATTAAAAAATGGCTGCTAAGCTTGGTAGGCAGGATAATATACAAGTATCAATATTTTCACAAAAATATATGTTGAAATAAGATTTCATTAATTATATTTGAAAATTTTTGTAGCTAATATGTTGTTTCCCTAAAAAAATTGTATTCATCAAATAGATCAGAAAAATTAAACAAAGTCTGTTCAATCCCATTTTTACCCTTATAAATAATTGTAAATAAATGGTATTAAAGAATCTTTTAAGTTATAATTTTGCACCAAGATTTTTTTTTTAAATAGGAGCACAGAAATTTGTTTAAGATGTGAATGGTTTGTCTCATTATTATGTGACAACTTTTTTTAAATTAAAAGTTGTAAAACATGCACCAATATTCTATTGTAAAGAAGAATTCATACAGAAATCTTATGAAAGCAATCATTCATAAATGTCAAAATATATTCTTATCATAAAAGTAATTTCCAACTTGTGTTTAGTTCATTTCAATTTATCAAAAATGTCAGTAATTGATCACCTCTATGGTAATACTGAAATCTTCATTTTAGAAATATTGATCAAGATTTTGAATATTTTTCATTTGAAAATCAGAATTTTTTTTTTTTCAATAGTTAAATTATTGACTGAAATTTTAATTTTGCATCACTATTTTAACAGATTTTAGTAGTCTCCTAATTTAATCAAATTTATGGAAACTTAAGCATAATATGTAATTAATTCTTCATATTATTTTTCTTTTTAAATTTTATTTTATGAATAAAACTTCTCCATGTTCATATATATGATATATTATTCTGTGTCTCCACCTCTGTTTTGATTATCTCCTATCATCATTTTCAAGATTTATTTCTATAAATATTATACAAAATATATATTTATATTTTATAACTTACATTTACAAAAATCAATGATAGCAAAATAAAAATTTAGTCAAATAAATTTAATTTATTTTTGCCATAATTTTTTTAACATTATTGAATACTTTTTTTTGTTACTTAATCTATTTGAACCGTACACTTTCTAATGTTTTTGTATCATTTATTTTATTTTATTTAATTAAATGTTTATATTACGTATTATTGATTTTAATAAATAATTTATAAATTATAAAGGTAGATGTGTATATATTTATAGGAATAAACTTTAAAAATGACCATAGAAAATGGTCAAAATATACATGGAGATGTACAAAAATATGCTATATGAATATAGAAAAAAAATTTTGTTGATAAAATAAAACAAGATTTTAAAAATATATATATATGGAGAATTATTTGTATATTATAATTAATGATCGTTTTTAAAATAAAAAAGATTTCTACTTATTGATTTATTAATTTATTGAATTATCTTAAACATATGTTTGCAGTAACAATTATATTCACAGTGTGTTCAATTTGATTGTACTTAAAACACAAATGTGTTCAAGAACTTTTCTTTTTATTTAGTTCCACTGCTGTAATCCACCTAGTAGAAATTATCTGAAACGTTTTATTCAATTGGAGTTGCTTTTTAATTTATTTATACTGAAAAATTTTGGTATTTCCATGTACACTATATATACATTTCTTATATCTCAAGCAAACACTATTTTTCTTTCATATTCAAATCTATAACCAATTCATTTACATATCCAAAAGTGGCTAATAAATAAGTGCTTAACTATTATTAAGTAGAAGATAAAGATCCAATCTGAGTCATTTAGATGACTATAATTGCACTGATTATAAAACAAAAATATAATTGTAATATGATACATTTTTTCTTTAAAGTTTAAGTTCTCAATATGTTTATTTATCAATTGTAATAATTATTTATTATTTTAAATAACATTAAACAATAAAAAATATTTTCCATTTTATTTTAAAATATTTATTATATAATTTTAAATATTGACTGAAGATTTGTGATAATGGTAATTTCTAAATATAATATTTCACCATTTTCATTATTTAGTTGATTTGTTAAATGTTTTTAGAAAAATTATTCTTTATTGACACCATTCTAAATATATACAATTGTTAGTGTGGAACACAATATTTTGAGATGTAATATTCTCATGCCTTCTTCAGGTATAGCTGGACTAACCAATGACATCTAACACCCAAATTGAACTGGTGGCTTTTAGATTGGAAATATAAAATTTAAGATAATCGTCTAAACAAATAGATTATTTTGTCAAAGGTAACAATCAGTGGAAATTATAATACTTATCGATATAGGTCCTCCTTATTTCTTTTTTATTATCCTTTTAAGAGCAATATTAATTAGAGAATTTATATATTATGGCTTATTTCACTAAGTTAACTTTAGAGATATTGTAATTGCCATGCAAGCAGACTCTTTACATTTTTTTTCTTTTTTTTTCTAATTTAGCATATACTCATTGTTTCATGTATGGTCTGCTACTTTAGACATATCTGCTTTTACTTCCTTTATCATTCTTTTATAATCTTTTAACAAATTTTGGTGGTCATTTAGTTTTACCAATATATTTACTTCAACATTCACATGATATTTCATGGATGTAGCTTTTAGTTTTGGTATTTCAAGTTTAAATTTTGTAGGGGTTAGAATTCTTTACAGTGTGATGTTGTTTTGGAAAGCTGTTTAGATATAATATTGATTGCAAATTATCTTCAGTTTTTCTGCCTCAGTGATATGTAAAAATATCCTATGATACTTATCATTGTCAATATTTTTACATTCGTTTTTGTTGAATTTTTTTTTGTTTATCTTAAAAATATTTTAAATAGCCAGTAAAATAAAATAAAAATAATTATAGGTACTGTACTAAGTGCAAGCATGTCAGGAATGATAAATAAACTAAACAAATGCAATCAGCATAATATTTGAACAATTTTTCAAACTCAATTTTTCAAAATCATAGTTCAAGAAATCCTAATCTTTGCAAAATCCAAATCTGAAATGCTGATAAACAATAAATGCATCTATGAAATATCATGTTAATGTGGAAAACACATTGGTAAAACTAGTCACCACATCAAAAATTGATTAAAAGAAATAACAGTTGCAAATTGTACATACAGCATAGGAAATGGTGATCATGTGATGTTTTGGTGATTAAAAGAACATAAAACAGTGATATGAAAGATTAGCATACAATGCACTTACTAATAAATATAAGTTTAATTGCAATATATATATATATATATATATAAAGCAGAGAAGAAAAATAAAAGCTGTTCACATGATGACAGCAAATAATCCTATAAATTAATCAAGGGTGATAGTCCATAGTATTTGAAACTCCATAGTATGGCTTGTTTTTGAAATAAGAAAATTGAAATTTTCTACTGATTATTGCTTTTGACAGAATACCCCAATTCATTACAGCATCACCTTAAATACAGTATTCATGAATTTAAAAGTTATTAGTTTAAGTTTGATGCTATTTTCCAGTGGCCAGGTGAATAATAAAAAAGAATAATAAAATAATATCTCTCAACATATTATGTTCTATATTATTACTGATGGGTAAAATATATTTAGAAAATTATAAAGTTTGATTTTTTTTAAAAAAAAAAATTAATGTTTAAGCTAGATGATGGAAATAGTGCAATATATAATTAAAAATATAATTTAAAACATATATTGTTTTCCTGAAGGTCTATGATGATAGTATTTTAGTTGTGTGATTAGAAGAAAGAAAACAGATGTGTCTAAGATAGCAGTCCAAGTATGTACCAATAAATATATGTTCAATTGGGAAAATACAAAAATATTGGATACAGAAGAAAAAGAAGAAACTTTAAATAAGTGGTGCACAACCTCATAAGTCAATCTAGTGTGACTATACATAATATATGGAAACCACTAATCAATTTTGCTATTAGGAAAAAGTGAGAAATCAGGAGGAACCTCATAGATAAATATATGAAATTTCTACTGACTATCGCCTTTGGCAGGATGGCTCAGTTGGTTATAATGTTACCTTAAAAATCAATACTCAAAAATCTAAGGGTGCAAGTTTGATTCCCATGCTAATACTGTCATTGTTCAGATCAGCAACATCTGTAGAAGAGAGAAAAATAATACCTCTTGAAATGTTGTGCATATACTAATAACCTGTGTGCTATTATTAACAGTTGAATGTATTTGGAATATTTAAATAAAGTTAAATTTCTCTAAAGACATTCAATACTTATATTAGATGATGGAAATAATCCAATATATAAATACAATTGAAACATATATATATATATATATATATATATATATATATATATATATATATTGTATTGGTCATACATGTCCTACTTTCAACATGACCTAAGATCTTTGAAAGGACTTCAAACCATGCTGATCTAGATTCATTTCGAGACCAGTTCAGATTTGAACCCCATCCCAAGATCCAGACCAACCCCAAAGTATGGCCTATAATAACCATACAATGATAATATGTGCCACAAGCTAGCTCAATCGATATTATTATTAATGAGAATACTCAACTGATTCTAAGATAATGCAGAATAGAATTATTTATGGATATCTCTGAGAAAATCAACATATATATATATTGGGTTGCCAAAACAACAGAAAACATTAATACTTAATCTAATTAATAAATATTGATGGGTCAGACACTAAGTATAATGTATAATATTTAATATAAGCAATGATTATATAAATGATGATGATGATTTGCATAAATTATCTCTAGTCTTTAAATATGAAATTAAAATATACAAGGCTGATGGTGGTTTTCTATATATATATATATATATGTCAATAATTAATGCTTAAGTACCTAAAGTATAGATAGATAGATATGTCTAATCTATGCTCTGACAAAACAGATGTGTAATTAAAATATGTATAGCATATATGCCAAATGAGTTATGTATGTTAGCTATTAATTTGACACTTACCTAGAAAGAAAATACACTTATAATTTATTAAAAAAACAAAGAAGGCAAGATTTGTCTCCCCCTCCTCTATAAATCAGTTTATGGAGAGCATGAGAAATCCAAAACTATGATTTCAATTTAACACCTAGCAAAGTATGATTATTTAGAATTTCATAGATATGTAAAATAATTTGATTTTAAAGGGAATAAATTCATCATGAATTACAAAGCAAAAAAAAAAATGCAAGCCATTATTTTAATTCATCAATAAAAATGGTACTAGCATGATATGAGCATTGGAACAAAAATGAAGTGAATAGTTTTGTTATCGATTCAAGAAGACCACTGGCTACTTGTTTCAACTAGTACATTTGCCATTCAAATAGTTGTGAAACATGGGGGAAAGCCAGGTAGGGACTTAGCCACAAATCTTTGGTGTTGCAAACAAGCGACGAACGAATGAGAAAATAACATTTGTTTTATATTTCAATCAATTAAAATAATACCACAGGAATGACAAATCTTAAGAAATCAAGAAGATAGCTCATGCCAGCAATGTTAGGAACAGAAATAATATAATTGTCATAATATCAAATTTAAAGCCCAAATTATATAATATAAATGCTTGATGTGACAACTTGATCAATAAGATTAAAATCAGACTTATGACAGGCAAATGTCTAAACCCAATTACATAATAGTACCCCTTATATCATGATCTCCCAAACACAAACACTGAAAGACTAGGCTTAACTCAGAAAATATATTTTTTCTCCCTTGCAAAATTTTATCAAACCTTTAATGAAATTAAATTAACTCTTTTCCCGCCTCTTACGAGGCTCCTCGTAGACATCTGACGTCACTCTAACTCTGCCAGTTTTTATGCTAAAATATTCGTTAAACAGATATTGAATAGGTTTTTAAAAGTTCTGTAAGATGGTGCCCTCTTCCGAATTATTTTACAAGTAAAAAATAAAAAAAAATGCATTTAAACCTAAACAAAGAAAGAACATCGGTTGTAATTGGTTGTTAGTGAGCTCTCAGCCGAAAAAGACATTCTGATTGGCTGGAAAGAACAAAGAAACCGCCTGATCAAAGAAAATAAAGAAAAACGCTGAGATTTTCATTTCGAATATGATTTTAAAGTATTATAAAAGTATATTTTGAGAAATTAAAATTATTTTCAGAGAGAATACTAAAAAAACAAAATTATTTTCGAAAAATATCGAAGATTTTTGTAAAAATATTGAAGATTTAGTAAAAAGAGATATTTACTTTTCTATAATGTAAAAGTCGACCTTTTTGTTTATATTATAGCTTTTATGTTGCCGAAATTGAATATTTTAGAATAAATAAATAGCAATTTATTTTTGAAAGAACTTTCGTTCTCTTCATAACCTGAAAAATTAGTAATATACTTTTTATAAACGTATCTGAGTTGAATTTAATATTATAGGCGAATATGTTTTAACAATAGGCTTTGTCTTCAGTTTGTGAGTTGGCCAATTAAAAGATTTGATTTTTACCTCATACAACCAATAATATAATTAGCGGTTAAAAGGTTAACACATGCGAATAATCTTTTTTAGAAATTAAATGAACCTAGTCAGGAGCATAGTGGCTATAAGTTAAGCTAATGAAATTTATATCAGCTCTTGGTAAAATTATATCAAATAATTAAATAAATCTTTCAACCCAATAATTAGTAGAACTATTATTAATTTAGTTCTCATAGATAAGAAGTAGGCTATAAAACTTTAGACGGCAACTATTTTCTTAAGATGAGTTTAAACAAAAATAGTATTGAGTTGAAAACCTTATTGGCATATCATATTGCAAATAAATGACATTAATAATCATTAACAAATACAAGTAAGAGTTAATACAAATAAACCGCTATAAGAGGAGAAAGAAAATTATTAAAATATTAATTTAGGACCAGAGATATAATAATATAGAGAGTTACTGTGTAACAATTTTAAGCATAATTAAATGAATAAACAAGATTTAAGGCAATAGTTACTTTTAACGTAATTAGCAAGATAGTTCATGAATAGATTGGAAAGTTGCAGTTTAATCAAAATTAAAATTTATCTGTCCTTCATGACTTGCTTGTTGATTCAGGAACACAGAGTCCGGTTAGATTTAGAAAAAAAAATAGGTGTGCACTTAAGTCAAATAAAATTCATTTTATAAATTAGTTTTATTGTGGATTTTAGGCAGTTATGATTTGGTATTGGAGAGTTCTATTTTAGCAGCAACCTTTGAAGATTTATTGGGGAACTTCGGGATCCAGCAATCAGATTCCCAAAGTTAGCCGTGTACCATAATGTGAATATAGTTAAGGTTCAATATTAAAACAGACATAATTTCCAGTGGCAACTTTTCTTAAAATTGAAAGTAATGGCTCCTTCTAGGTAATTTTCCAGGGTATTTATCTCCTTTTTTGTGATTTTCCCATCGATTCTGATTTCTATGCCTTACAGCTAAAGCTTTTATTTTGTTACCAAAAGGAATTTCTCTAATTGAAATACGATCCATTGCCTCAATAAAACTTGCAAGTCCATTATTTTGAATTCATTTTCTACTTAGAAAATGAATTCTCAAAATCTATACAAACAGTTTTAAATTAGAACCGCCCTTAGACTTTGACTTGTCATTTTAAAATAATTAATGAAGGATTCCCCATTGTCTTTGGAAAAGGACGATTTAAAACTTATCAAAGGAATATGACTTTTAATCATAAAAGTTTGGACAAAATTGCAAAATTTAAAATAAATACTCCAATGTAATGAAATCTTATACTACCATATATTTAACTATTTATAAGTAATATATGTGTAATCAAATAATTAAATATTCTTAAATAGCATTATTTGTTAATATTTTACCATGAGGTAATTGGTAATATTACTAGAGTTAAATATAACACAATTAGTTTTAATAAATATCTAAATAACAAAGCATTTTTAACAGAAGTCAGACGTATAGGGAAAAGGGTATAAAATCTCATTACAGAATTTGGAAGGATTCACGATTAGTAATGGAGTTTAAAGTAGGTAAATAGGTGTAACATCATGAAACTCGGATCGAACTTAGATCCAACTGCTTCAATATATATATATATATGTTTGGTGTATTATTTATATATACACGCGTTTTTTAAGTTCTTTCTACAAAGATAAATTATGTAACTACATAAAAAAACTATTATATTCTAAAAAAACCATTTGTTTTAAAATTCTAATTTTAAACTACATCATAAATTATAATGAGCCTCAACCATTATGATAATAAATGAATGATAGCATTTAAACACTTTCAATTAGCTCATTATTTATTCAGGTAGAAAATATGATACATAATACTCACATGATTAATTTTAAGAAAATTATTTTCAGTCAGCTGGCAATCCTTAATATCACTAATCACAAATAAAAATAGATTTGAATATTATTTATAATAAGCTGATTTTTTGCTTTATTTTAAAATGCCAAATGTACAATATAAAATTATTAAATATGGTGCTTTCTATAGATAATAATCACATGTGTAATCATATTTTGGAAAAGCAAAAATTATAATCAATTTCACTTTATTTTTACAAATGTTAGCTTTAATATATATATATATTAATGATACTATTTATATTAAGTGGATATTTATTTTATAAAATTAACAATAATTAATGTGTTGTCTTTTATTCAATTAATAAGCACACATATTAATATAATCTATTAAGATAAAAATTTAGTAAATTCCATTTTACTTAATTGTTAATTTTATAAAGTAAGTGATATCTTCTCTTCAGATATATATCATTATTATGGTTTGTAAAAAATGAAATTTATTATCACATCTGCTTTTTGAAATTATAAATTATATATATTGTGTTGATTTACTATAAAAATATCATAGTTAAGAATTGTATGAATTTTATCATTTTCCTCATTTTGTAAAATAAAAAAATAAAAATATGCTTATTATAAATAAGTTTCAAACTATTTTAGTTTGAGGTTATAGATAAGGGACTTGCATAGCTTGTTAAGAGTTTTTCTGAAACCAATCGTATGAACTTAATGTAGTTAACAATTTAAAATTTGATTATTATATATAACATCATATATCTCATTTAAATAATGAGATATTAGATGGTTCTTAAATACTCTTATTTATAATAGTAATACAATATGGTATAGCTCTGAATGTATTAATTACATAATTGATTATATTATAATAAATATCAATTGCAAATGTAAAACTGCGTAGCATTTAATAAAACATTTTTTAAATAGTTCATTGTTAAAAACTTTTCCAATAGATTATCCCATTCCAAAAAAAAAAACAATTTAGGAGAAGGCTTACTCACCAAACTTGCCAATTAATAGGTTATGCAACTTTTAATAGTTTTCAAACCTTTGTCATTCATTTTATTTAAGAATTTCCATACAGATTTCTTAGGCTATGATATTTAATGAAGTAAATCTTGCAATTTTTTTCAGGTTCCAATTATATCTAAAATAGGTAATCTAACTGCCATTCAATATTAGTCAATAAGAAATACCTAGCTGCATAGTATATAAATATGTCAAAGTGTTTAGAAATCAGATTAAACAATTATATCTAGCAGAATATAAAAATAGATTGGTATTTGACTTAGAGAAAATTTATATGTATACATTCCAGGATGGAAACTTATTATGTCAACAACATGTTACTATATGTTCCTGCTGAATATATCTATAGTTTTTAAATTTATACATTCAAAAAAACAAAAATGTATTACACTTCAAAATGATCATCAAGCTACTCAAAATGCAAGTTCAGTTCCTTCTCTTTCTCTCAACCTGTGACACACAAACTCACTGAGATAAAATAGAAACCTTAGACTCTGTAAATGTGAAGCAGATCAGAAAGCTAACAAAGAGATCTATGTAGATGATTTATGCAGAATAGGCTACAGCAGAATAAAATTGATTAATAAATTGTATAATAATAAAACAAACACAACAATCCCCAGTAGATAATAATCCATGGATAAGAATACAGTACATACCAAAACTCTTATACAAAATAAAAAAGATTACACTACTACATATAATATAAGTTTTAGAACCTCTCTGACTTAAACAGACTATTAAATAATACCAAAGGCATTATATTATAGATCAAATATCTCATATCATATATAAAATGAATATATCAATGCACTTTGCAATTCTGTATATTACGGGGAGTGAAAATCAAATATAGCCAATAGTGTCTCCCAATACAAATTTTTGTATAAGTGAGCTAAAAATAACTTGGAATATAAATCTGTTTTCTAGGAGTACAAGTAAAAATCTGGCCACATTTGTGATCCAACAAATGTTAAAATTATTGGGATGGAACAAGATGATAGAAAACCTAAAGCAAAGGAAGCATTGTTTATCACTAACAACATCCAGGTCATTAATAAAAAAGAAAATAGCATTCAACTTTACAACAAATGCAATATATATAAACTACTAATTTAACTAAATTAGCTTTGAACATTTAAACACTAAAGCATACCCAATTACAGTATGAGTGCTATAAATCTGGTATCATCAGCTGAAAGTATGTTCAGCTATAATTAACAAAATTAACATAAAAAGAAACCCTTTACTTAGCTAACATTCAAAATGCTTAAGAAAACTAATTAAAAATAGGATAAGAAAAATAAGAATAACCTAAATACTAATGGTGATTATATATTATCATTTGGCAATAATACACTGATGTATAATTCGTTTATTTAGGTTTAACTAGAACATTTAATATATTACACACATATAAAAAATCTTTTTATACCAATAGCTTTAATAATATACTCTCACCCAAATATGTTTAAACAAAATTAAATAAATTACAAACACATATATATATTATTAATTATTTTCGAAATATCCAACTATTAAAATGTTAAAAAGCTATTTTATACAATTTGAGAAATGTATCAAGTGATAATAATTGGCAATGTGTTTATATTTGAACATATAGAAAATATTTTTATATGTGTTACATAAGTAGAAGACTAATTCTTGAAAGGCCATGGTTTTCATAAAATAAAACAATGTAATCAACTAATTAAGATTGACATTTAAAAAATAATAATAATTTTAAATAAAAATATTTTTACACTTAGAAAAGTTTATAAGTAAAATGGAAAATGATTTATTTTGTTTTAATGAAATTCCAGGATACAAGTTTAATATTCAGGTTGCATGAAAAAAAAATTAAAACCGTTATAATAGTTTTTGATTATTTTAATTAAAATCACACCTGTGAATTTAGAAATTCCGTTAGTAATACCTAGGTAACGTCTGTTAGGTTTACTTAAAGAGTATTAATTTCTAAGCTCTGCTGACATTACTATGTATTGTTTGTTATTCTTCTATTTCTAATAATTTCTTTAATATACATATAACAATTACTGTCTATTTTTTTTTGTTTTAAAGAAAAACTTTATTCTATCTATAAATAAATAAGTAAATAAAAGTAATGTGTTAGCAAAGATTTTAAAGAGTAAGAAAAGAGTTGTGTATTTACTACATACGCATAGAAACACAATATAATTTTCATTTTAACATTTAAGTACAAATACATCATTTCTGTAATACTAAAATATAAATCTTGTCGTTTATATTAATTTCAATTACATAGTTAATACAGAAATGCTTTATTTATTAAGGAAAATATATTGTTACTTAACTATATATATTGAATACCAACAACTGATTTAAAAGCTCACGGTGGCCTTTGAGCGTTCCATCATCATATTTTCAATTGGATGGACGATTAAGGAGTTGGAGTATTGAGTGGATTGAAGCCTATCCATTAAAGTATGAAGATTGGCTATCTTGATGTATATCTGAGCATTTATTGCATATATGTGTGGAGATGATAATCTGGACCAACTAATGATTGCTGGTTTAGCATAAAATACATATATTGGTGATTATTTATATTTTCGACATATATGTGTTCAGGTGTGTTATGAGATAGAGTGGAGAGTGAAGGTCGTGTGAAAGTCTGTGCTTATATACCCTATACATTACATATATTGATACAGGTATATAATAAACCTGTATTTCAGTTAATAATCTAAAATGTTTATCGTTAATTTAGATTTTTGCATTTACTTTGTATAATCTATATTCAAATTTAATTATGTATTTAGAATTTTTCGCAAAATAATATTAATAATAATAATAAATCGGATTTTATACTTAGAAAAAATATTTATGAATATTATTTTAATATTGCAATTTTTATATGTACTATTATTTGAAAAAGATTACTATTATGGATTAATGAAAAGATTTTAACAGTATATTAAATGCTTAGTCTTACAGTAATTCTGCATCTCTGAGATTTGTGAAATAAATTATTTTCAAAACTTTTTCTAACTAGATATTTCCACAGACACGATTTAATATCTATGTATAAGACTGTATAAGAACAAGCTGCATTATCAAAACTCAGACTTACAGACAAATCATTGTATGGTTCAATAGCTTTATTAAATCAATGAAATCGTTCTGTAACTCTATAATACAAGTTTATTTCATTTACATGGATTTATTTATAAGAAGCTAAAGATTAAAGTTTATTGTAGTTATCTTAGATAGCAAATCCTTAGTATTTATCTTAAAGTATTCATAAAATTCACCATATAGCATTTTAATATATTAAACTTTTTTTAAAATATTAGTGAAATTATTTGCTTTCCTACTTGTAATCATTGCAATAAATAATAATTTTAGGTAGTATTCATTTTTTTCAGCTTCTCGGGGAAATTATTTGACTTCAAACTGCTTATCTGGATACTTCTAATACTATTCATTGTATCAGTTATTTCACTTTGATCATCAGCCTTTTTTTTATAAATAATTTTATTCTTTGCATCTGAACAATATTTTCAGTGAAATTGGCCAAAATATCTATATTTTTTTATATGGTTGAGATTATGGGGTTTGTTCAATATTACATCCTCTTTATTACTACAACTTTTATATGTAGAATATGTGTATCATTTAATAATTATCAATTTGTAATGCATTTCCCTTCCAGGCTTCATTCACATTTATCCTGTGGAAATTGCAGCCAAAATATTACAATATAGATTATGTGGATCAAAGAGATGCATTCATTATTAATATATGCCCTTTTTTTCAATTACAATCTAGAAATTATTAAACAAATCATTATAAAAATATAAAAATATTTTTTTTAAATAATGAAAACATGGATATTGTTAAAAATACAACCAAAAATATTTTTACTATTAATTAATCGGAATCTCCAAACTTGATTTTCCAAAATGTTTTTAACAGCTATCACAAACAATATTGTTATGCTGAAGGCATACTTTTCACAACTTTGATAAGTGATTCATTTAGGATGCATTGCAATAACATACATATTTACAAAATGTGTTATAACCAAAATGATTGTTTAAATGTTAAGGCTTTAACATTAGTCAGGCACAAATGTGCAGCTAGACATGACTTTAAACCTATGCATCGGTTTTATGTTACAATATTTAATAAAATAGTTTATTTTTTTCTCTCAGAGTGGCTGCAATATGTGATGGGTTAATTATATGTGTGCTCATTGTACAAATCTCTTGTTCTTTTCATTTAAACTGACTACAAAGAATTATTGACTTCTACTACAATTAAAACTCAACTTTATTTATAATAATTCAATAAATTCCTTATCTAAAGAATGTTTAACATCAAACTAAAATGAGAATATGACAAAATAGGCTATCTTTCTTTAACTATAATCATGATCAAAATTTTATTTTTTTATAGCAGTATAGAAACTGATTTATCAGTCTTTGTTTTTGAAGTAATTTTCTAAGTGTTGATAGAATTGCATAATCAGAGTAGGTTAAGTGCTCATATTCAAAAATTAAAAAGACAGATGTGTGATCATTTTTCTTATTAATCATGATATAACAAATTATATTTTGATGAATAGGATTGAAAATAGTTTCACATAATCTGAATGAATCTTGAGGATTGTCAGTTTTTAGTACTCTAAATAAACTTTTAAAGAAGATTATGTTTGCATTAATAGAGTTTTGTGTTAATCTATTTTATTAATTAAAATTTCATCATAGTCATCAGATTTTATATGTTTTTCTAATATTGCTTTTATTCTGCTTCAAGTTTGTATTTAGTTTAAGCTGCTGGAATTAGTGCAGTCTTTCTACTTTTCTATTTTATTTTATTCAGATGAGTATAAGATATATCAGCTTCTATCTTAAATTTATCAGGTTTAATTGTTTACTTGTGTGACAAATAATCAATTAATGACGTTTTATTATTATAATTTTATTGAACCAAATTTTTATTTATTTGCTTTTTAAATATTATTTCAATAAGTAAACTATTAGTTTTTAATTTTAATATTTATTTATCAGAAATTTGACTATAGAATATATTTTCACTTAAGTCATTCATAATTTTTATAATATTAAACCATTATGTTTTATTATTTAATTTATATTTGGCGTTTTCATTTATATTCACGCCATTAGATAAAATATTTATATTATAAAATTTTCATCAAGATTTTGTAGCATTATTTGAACAATTTTGGGAATTCTCATTTAAATTCCCCCCAAAAATTATCAATTTTACTTTCATTTTGACTTATTTTCTCTTTGACCTATCTTTACTAGTAATAAATAAAATAAAAATAAACTCTCTATACATATTGCCACTCAGTGCAAGCCAGAGTAAACTGTTTTAATAATAGTTATAAGCAAGCATAAAAAATGGTTATCATGTGATGTTTATTGGCTTAAAATAAAAATACTGAATAGTTTTAAAAAGTACTTAGTCTAGTAAGCCAGTATGATTATTATTACTATTTTATTAAAAATAGTAAATTGTGCTTATTTTTTTAGAATAATAAAGATGTTTATAGTATACTAAAGATTTTATTGATATCTTAATAATCTATTAAATCTTTTAGATTTACAGGGCATTTTTCAAAAGTGTATTAAAATCTAAGCTATCATTCAGTTTAAAATTTCCCAGACCAACCACTTTTACTATCCTTGTATTTTACGGACAATTTTCATGTATCTGATAAACTAGAGATTTAAAACACTTAAAGATCTACACAAAAATGATGGTCTTCTATTCCATTATATGTCACAATTATGATCTGCTTTGTTTTGGAATGTATATGCATGACTAATTGCTAACCATTATTGGTAAGATAAATATTCAAACTTTGTAATCAAATAGATCATATTAGTGGTATTTAAATAAAATGAATTTTATATATTTGATGAGTGATTGGTATATACCCATGATGACTGACAAATACAATAGAACCCAAAACATGGGTCTTATGGAGATTGCTTGATTTCCAACAATACAACAATAGCACTTTTAAAAATTTCAAAATCTCTCCTATCCAAAATTACAAATTCTAGCAAAAATTAAATTAAAATTCATAATCAGTAGTTATTACAAAGATAAACTTGTAAAAATTCTGTTTAACAATGAAATTGTTTGTGAATTTTGATTACTTTGACTATTATTGGTAATCGGTATACAGTGGTTTTTGTCTTATGAGTGCACTTCATTTTTTAACACATTATTTAAGTCAGTTTTTGTGAATGACAAATTTAGCCCTACTTTTTACCATTCAGTGTACTTTGTATCACAATTATACAAACACAGACAAAACATGGCTATACCTCACTGTATTAACTATAAATTTATTATTTACTCTCCTAATAAACAGACATATTAAATGAAATACAAAGTTTATATCTATACTGTACCAAGATTGGTTGGTACATAATAATTTTATCTAAAAAAATTATTATTATTATAAATCAACAAATAAATATCTAAAAGGTTTCTTTAGTAAACAAAATGCAGTTTGCTGTCAAAATGTAAGATTAAAAAATCAAATAGTTCCTATTATTAGTTTTGAAATAAAAGTTGCAATTAATTAATTAGTAATGTCAAACTAAAAGTTTTAAGTTTAAAGAGTTTGCATATTATTATTATTAGTTGAAATATAATTCAAGTTTAAAATATAAACCTCTTTTATTTAAATTAAAGAAAAAAAGGTAATCTTAAAACTAGTTTTGATTTTAGAATAAAATTATATATGTGCATATGTATGTGTGATTGTAAATAAATAAAAAAATGTATGCATAATAAATATTAAAATGAAATAAAAGATTATCATTAAAAAACACAGCGGTGGATATTAATTAAAAATATAAAACAACACATTTGCATGGCTACTACTAATTAAACAATCTTCAAAAACATGAGATTATCAAAGGAATTTCGACAACAGATATTGCCAGTGGATATGGAAACAAAAACACTTTGCATGTATAAATTGCAAATTTTATCAGACAGTTCAGTGAGGACAATCAGTCAAGTTAATTGCATCAGAGTTACATTACAGTTCAGTACAATCTAGCAGTTTATTATGAATCAATAAAGAATGCAGTGTTAAAACCACAGAAAACATACGTCTTTCTCCAGCCTGGAGTCCAGTAGAACAGCAAAATCTGCCCGTGAAAATAATGTCTGCATAACAGCTTGAAGAATCTCTGTCAATATTTAATTGTCTCCAAGTATAGTGTCAATGGATAATAATCAAACTCCTCAAGAAACAACCTAACCGGTTAGAGATATCCCATTAGATATATTTTATTAGAAGCAGTAAACAGCAAGCAGTATACCCATTCTAAAATCCTAGGTAAAAACATTTTCTTATTCTCATTTATATAGTAGCCACCACATTCGGAGTCAAGGATATGAACTCTATAGCACATAAAAATGAATTATTAATTTGTGTGTTCTAAATGTCAAATACTATTTAATGTTTTATTATTATATATGTGAGTGTATGAGTTAATATGTGCATGATCATTAGATAAATACCAGTGTTCTTTTATTAAGATTTATAAAATATTTAAAATTAGTATATTAAGTGTTAATTAAATAAATTGTCTTTAAACATAATCTTTATTTTGTCGGTCAATTCTTTTTACCAATCTTTTATCAATTCCTTTCATCAATTCTTTTATCAATTCTTTTCACCACTAATTTTTTATAATCTGTTAGTGATTACAAGTAGCTGAGCTAGTCTATGGGTATAACTTAGGCATTGAGTTAGTGGCCATTGTTCAAAGTGCATTGTTTATTCTTCTGAATAAATAGCTGGCGCCCATGTTTACACAAAACAAAAAGTGCTTTGAACTTGGTGTTAAACTCAACAAATCAAAAAGAAGTTATGTCCTGGAAATGTAACTGTAGCTATATATTTTATAGCTATCATTTGGGCATACATACTCTCCGAGTATGTTCTTCTCTGCCTAAAAAACCAGTGTTTTGAACCTCTCATATTCGAACCCAGTACAAATAGTGCACCAACATGGGCTGAACTTGTCATAAATGACAGTTAACTAAATGTTTTGTTACTGTTTGAAAATAAAAATCTGAATCTAAATTACGTATTGTTAAAGTGGTTTAATTTTTAAAAAAAAAGAATTGACCAAAAATTTTTTTCTTTAAATGAAGAGAGATTTATGTTATTTATGTTACTTATAAATAAATGATTCTGTTAAATCAAAGACAGTTAGATGTTTGGGCAGAGTTAAAACATTAGGAATGGGTAGAGAAAAAGGACAAAGGGGCGGAGTTAGGCATGTGTTTTTTTTAAAAAGAAATAAATAAATAAGTTGTATATTAAATTTAGTTTAATGTAAGCGCTAGTTTGAAAAAAAAATATATGGTTTCAAAATGGGAAAAGATATAAAGCTGGAGGGATTAATAAAAAGAATAGAGGCATTAGAAAGGGAACATGAAAATATAAAAACATGGGTGCACATGCATAAAATGGAGGCAGTAAATCAGCTGCTAAAAATTAAAGCATTCTCAGGGAACAGAGGGGAGAATCCAAGTGACCACTTAGAGAGCTTAAAATGCTATTGCATCTTGTATAGTTTAAGTGAGGGAGCAAGAATTGCCTTAGCTTGCAGTCACATACACGGAGAAGCTCAGCTCTGGTGGAATTCATTACATGTAAAACTGGTGTTTGGTGAATACAAGTGTTCATTGTTGGCAAACTATTGGGGGGGAGGAGATACAGGAAAAGGTTAAGTTTCAAGTAGAGCAGGACAGGTGGCAGACGGGGAAGTTATTTATTACATTTTTCATAGACAAGTAGCAAAATTGAGATCAATCACAGCATACAAATTATCAGAGCAGTATATTATGCATATAGTTAGGCATGGTATACCTGGGAATGTGGTACAAATAAAGATTGGCAAGCAAACGGTAGAGCAGATGGCTGAAATACTATATGGCATTGGACAACAATAGGGGGGTGGTGGATGGTCAGGATGAGGATGGAAATGCAGAAGTTGATTGTATGCAAGTAGCAAATCTGGCATGTAGTGGAGAAGAGAGAATGCCCGTAATGGCACCTCAGAGCTGTACAAATATAGAGATAAAGGTAGGGGGATTGTAACTAGTGCATTGTTCAATTTGGGGAGTCAGATATCGGTAATGTTACAGGAAATGTTTAATAAAATAAGTGAGATTGACCCAGAAATTAAAATATTGCCATTAAAAACAGTATATGTTTTGTTGGCTAATGGTAAGAATACAAAGTTGGCATCCAAACAGGCATGGGTAAAATTACACATGGCAGAAAAAGAATATATGCACATAATGTTGATTTTGGAGGGTCTGATTCATGATGTCATATTAGGCTCAGACTTTATGTACAAAACAGGCTGTGTATTGGATTATAAACGAAGTCGGGCAGAAACACCAAAAGGATGAGGTAAACAAAGAAAGTGATGCACAAAGCACAGTAATGGAAATAGAGATAGGGGAAAAGGTGGATGAGTCAAGATGCATAAATGATAATCAAAGAGACCAACTGAAGAAACTATTCAATAGATATGAAAGCGTATTTTCCGAGGTTCCTGGGGTAATCCAAGGGTATGAACACAGGATAAGGCTTATGAAAGACCAACCATATCAAGCCCATGCATATCCTATACCTCATCAATATAGACATAAAGTAGAAGAACAGATAGACAAAATGCTTTTTGGGGAATTTTATCTAAATGTTCGTCTCCTTTCAATAACCCCATCGTAACTGTAAAAACAAAGATGGATGAATTCGGTTGTGTTTGGACACCCAACAGTTAAATAAGATAACAATAGCTGATACTAATGTTCCGCCACCTATGAGTGAATTGTTATTGAAATTTCAAAATAAGAAAATATTTTCGATGTTCGACTTAACTGCCAGCTACTGGCAAATCAAACTTCATCCAGAGGATCGGAAGTATATGGCATTTAAATATAGTGGATGTGCATATAATTTTAACCAGATTCCCTTTGGGCTAAAAAATAGTGAGGTGGGGCTTATACAATGTCTGTATCAGGTATTGTCAGATGATATTAAGAATTTAGTTATAATGTATGTGGATGACATCGTGATGGTGTCGGAAAGCATAGATGAGCACTTTGCACATTTAGAAATGTTGCTGGAGGAGTGTAAGAGAAAGGGGATTCAAATTAATTTAAACAAGAGTAAGATAATGACTGACGAGGTCAAGATTTTAGGTCATATAATTACAGAAAGAGTAATATTACCTAATCCTGAAAAAATCTGAGCAATACAAGAATGTCCCACACCCTGGAATAAAAAACATATTAAATCTTTTCTCAGACTATGTAATTTCTATAATCAATTTTATAGAAATTTTTCACTTGACATGGAACCATTACTGCAGTTATTAAGAAAAGAGAAAACATGGGTATGGAATGAATAGCATGAGCATAGTTTTTAGAGTGTGAAGGCAAAGTTATGCTGTCATATCCTGATTTTGACAAACCATTCTTTGTACAAATGGAATGCAGTGGGTTTGGATTGGGGGCTATGCTATTTCAGATACAGGAAAGGGGACAGCACAGAGTTTTTTGTTTCGTTAGTCATTTACTAAAAGGACTGAAAGTGAACTACACTGTAACTGAGAAGGAAGCCCTGGCTATTGTGTGGGCATTCAAGAAATTCCAGCAGTATTTAGTAGGCTCTGAAGTGGTAGTAACCACTGACCATAAGAGCCTCGAATTTATTAATCACAGCTTCTTGAATAATAGCAGGCTAATAAGGTGGAGCTTGTTCCTGCAAGAATTTAATTACAAAGTGGCTTACTGTCATGGCAAGGAGAATATTGTGGCAGACACTTTAAGCCAATATCTGGTAGCTCAAGAACAACACTTGAGTTGCGACAGAGCGTATATAGCTGCCACCAAAATATATAAAAGAAATGGGATAGAAGATGATTTGCATAGATTAAAGGAGCAGCAAGAGGAAGATAATGATTGCAAACAAATAATGGAGTATTTATGCAATCAGCCTGTAACATAAATGGCCAATAATCTGCTGTGGAGGGACCGAAATCACTGTTGTTTAAAGGGAGGACTCTTACAGCGTGTATTACAAAAAAACATGCATTATTCTTCCGGTCGCCATGAGAAAGCAAATAATTAAATATGCACATAACACTTATGGACATTATGGGGCAAATAAAGTGGAAGGATGGCTGAGTCATTGGTTTTACTGGCCAGGAATGAATGCCAATATTGCAGACATAATTGGTAGATGCACCATATGTTCAGAAACCAAGCCTGCTAACACATCATAAGTGGGGCCACTGCAACCTATATATGCCCAATGCCTGAACAGCTTACTAGCGATAGACTTCTATGGACCTCTGACTCCATTCAATAAAATGAAGTATCTCATGGTGACATATGATGTGTTTTCGAAGCTGGTAGTGGCATATCCAGAAGCTCAAGCTAACGCAAAAACAAACTTCGAGTTTTGGAGCAACAATACTTTAAGACTGTAGGAATTCCAGACAAAATTCTGTCAGATCATGGAATGCCCTCTATATCTAGTGAATGGAAGAAATGGATGAACAGGCATGGGATAAGACATATAGTTATGTCAATTTGTAACCCTCAGTCTAATCTGTGTGAATGGATTATGAAAAAGATGGGGCATTTATTTCAGGTTTATATACAGGATGATCATCACAAATGGATGAAAGAAATCTCATGAATAGTCAACATGATAAACTGGTCAAGAAATGAGTCTATAGGATTTGAACCTGTTCAGCTACATTTTGGAAGAAATATTCTGTATCTGTTTGAGACTAAATTGCCAGTGGGGATAAATCCAATCAACCAGAGAAGAGATGCTAAGCAAGCACTTAACTGGTTAAGAAAAATGGGCATGCTATGGCAGAAGAGGCAGGGAAGACCTAAGGCCATATTCAGGAGGGGAGATGAGGTCATGGTGAAAGTTCATCTGGTGAGTCATCCTGAAAAACATATATACAAAAAATTCCAGCCAATATACAATGGCCCTATATCATCAAGTGGCAATACTGTAATAACGCATTTGTGATAGCACAGGGGATGGAGGAAAAGGGAACATATAATGCCTGGTCATTGAGGTTAGTGAAAAGAGAAAAACAGCCACCGGACAGGTGGTAATAATACTAAATGAAATGTTTGGGAATAATAATAATTACAAGAAGGCTTCAATGAATAAAAGATTTTTTTTCCATGCACATATTAATTAAGAAGAAATGCTCGTAAATAAACAGTTCAAAAAAAAAATAAAATCAAGTTAAATAAATAGGTCAAATGAATGATTTAAGAGTAACATTTGTAGGATTAAATAAATGAATAAAATAAAAGGTTTAATTAAAGTGATCTAGTTAAATAAATAAATAACATGTCCGTAATAAAATAAAATTAGTTCTGAATTAAGAATTAAAGTTGTCAGAGATAAAATGGTCAAAAATAGACGGATTTTATTCTCAAACAAAGGGCAATGTAATGTACCAAGATTGGTTGGTACATAATAATTTTATCTAAAAAATTATTATGTACATAATAATTTTATCTAAAAAATTATTATTATAATAAATCAACAGATAAAAATCTAAAAGATTTCTTTAGTAAACAAAATGCAGTTTGCTGTCAAAATGTAAGATTAAAAATTAAGTAGTTTCCTATTATTAGTTTTGAAATAAAAGTTGCAATTAATTAATTAGAAACATCAAACTAAAAGTTTTGAGTTTAAAGAGTTTGCATATTATTATTATTAGTTGAAATATAATTCAAGTTTAAAATATAAATCTCTTTTATTTAAATTAAAGAAAAAAAGTTAATCTTAAAACTAGTTTTGATTTTAGAATAAAATTATATATGTGCATATATATGTGTGATTGTAAATAATAAAAAAATGTATGTGTAATAAATATTAAAATGAAATAAAAGAAGATTATCATTAAAAAACACAGCAGTGGCTATTAATTAAAAATATAAAACAACATGTTTGCATGGCTACTACTAATTAAACGATCTTCAAAAACATGAGATTATCAAAGGAATTTCGACAACAGATATTGCTGGCAGATATGGAAACAAAAACACTTCGCATGTATAAATAGCAAATTTTATCAGACAGTTTAGTGAGGACAATCAGTCAAGTTAATTGCATCAGAGTTACATTACAGTTCAGTACAATCTAGCAGTTTATTATGAATCAATCAAGAATGCAGTGTTAAAACCACAGAAAACATACGTCTTTCTCCAGCCTGGAGTCCAGTAGAACAGCAAAATCTGTCTATGAAAATAATGTCTGCATAACAGCTTGAAGAATCTCCATCAATATCTAATTGTCTCCAAGTATAGTGCCAATGGATAATAATCAAACTCCTCAAGAAATGCCCTAACCGGTTAGAGATATCCCATTAGATATATTTCATTAGAAGCAGCAAACAGCAAGCAGTATACCCATTCTAAAATCCTAGGTAAAAACATTTTCTTATTCTCATTTATATAGTAGCCACCACATTCGTAAAAATTTGTGTGAATCCTCCAAGAGTCAAGGATATGAACACTATAGCACATAAAAATGAACTATTAATTTGTGTGTTCTAAATGTCAAAAACTATTTAATGCTTTATTATTATTATATATGTGAGTATATGAGTTAATATGTGCGTGATCATTAGATAAATACCAGTGTTCTTTTATTAACATTTATAAAATATTTAAAAGTAGTTTATTAAGTGTTAATTAAATAAATTGTCTCTAAACATAAGCTTTATTTTTGTCAGTCAATTCTTTATACCAATTCTTTTTACCAATCTTTTATCAATTCCTTTCATCAATTCTTTTATCAATTCTTTTCACCACTAATTTTGTATAATCTGTTAGTGATTATATGTAGCTGACCTAGTCTATGGGTATAACTTAGGCATTGAGTTAGTAGCCATTGTTCAAAGTGCATTGTTTATTCTTCTGAATAAATAGCTGGCACCCATGTTTACACAAAAAAAAGTGCTTTGTACTTGGTGTTGAACTCAACAGTCAAGAAGTTATGTCCTGGAAATGTAATGCTAGTTATATATTTTATAGCTATTGTTTGGGCATACATACTCTCCAAGTATGTTTTTCTCTGCCTAAGAGACCAGTATTTCAAACCTTTCATATTCGAACCCGGTACAATACATAAAAAACATTACAATTGATTCATGCTATAGTAAATAAGTTTTACTGATTTTGATTCTTTACACCATTCTTTGTTTCAACTTGAAACTCATATCAAAGCATTTGTAAAATTATTTTTGTCCTTTTATCACTAACCTAGCTATAATTTATCAAAATATTTATGAATAATCAAATGAAAAACAGACATTATATACATATACCGTAATAGAATTTACCCTCCTTTCTGATTTATTCTATGGCTATTATATTTATTATTTATTATTTTACATTAATAACTCATATTAATCTTTAATATTTTATTTTAAGACCCTGCTATTTAAGCAGAGGAGTAAATATGATCAATACTTACATATTAACCATACTTCCAGACTGAGATTTAATAAAAATATTAAAACCATGGGCACCTTACCCCACTAAGGTACAACCTCCGTGATTGCAAAAACTATGACACATGGATATTTATAATGGGTTTTAACCTTATGAGCACCATCCAGCTTTAGACTGGACCCCATGAGATGACATGAACATGTCTCAAGTGCTTGACCCTTGTCTGGCTATTAAAACATGAGATCAACATGACACAGACTATTTAAATAAGACTATTTATTTAACCATTGGTAAATGAGAATGAGAAAGAGAAACTTAAACTGCACCTACAATTTATATATATTATTAAGAGATTAAAAAAACATATAAGGAATATTTAACATTTTAAAGTACTAATATGAACACTTATTAAACTACAATACTTTAACAATCATGCTTATTTACATATAGTTAAAAGTTAACATTAGCAATGATGATTTAAAAGTTTTATCTAGAATAAAATTTAAAAGTTCATACTTGAAATAAAACTTAGAAGTTCTATTAATTGTGTCTAGACATGTTTACCTAGGTTTTTTAATACAATATATGTGTGATCATTCCAGTCTTCTGATTCTATAAGATCCAGAATGGATTTATTGGCAGTATCTGGTCACTTCCTTCTGGCTCAGTGTACTACTGCAAGGTCTGGTTTTGTAGATTTAGTCCATAATGGGTAAAATTATTGGCAAAGGCAAGTCAGAGATATGTATTACTGCATCTGACTATTGGTGCTCAGGAGATGAGTGGTGGAAAATGAATGAACACTCAACTTTGGTTTAATAAAGCATTTTTCTCTTAGCATGACTGTATGAGGATTTCTTCATCTTGCTGGACTCAGTCATTTTTAGCTGGCTTCCAAATACTTTGGTCAACTCTTCTGGACAAACTAACTGGCTTCCTCCTTTTGCACCTTCTTTTGCTTTTTGCTTTTTCTGTTGCTGCTGCTGTTCTTACTGGATGATATCAATTCATTTAATCATTATTTTTTTAATTAGTTACATTTTTTTATTTTTTTATCTTATATTTTTGATTACACAGAAATTAGTTAACTATTGTTAATTAATCAGTCTGTATTAGGTCCAGACACTGATTACATCTTATACAACTTTGTTTTCAATTATATGATAAATTTTAATACACAAAAGAAAAGAAAGATAAATTATAATTAATATTTTAACTTAATCCCCAAGATTTTTACTTTTTCTTTTTATTTTAACTTTTTTTTTTGAACAATAAAATAAAATATAATTTTATTTTTTCTTATTTTATTAATAATTTCATGTAACTCATATATATACACATACTTATTTACCATATGTATATACACATTGTTACTATATATATATATATGTTAAAACGAAGATATTGCACGGGTTAAACCCGCAAAATATGTATTTTATATATATATATCATAAAACACTTAATAACTAGGATGTTCCTTTTTATGGCTATTAACCATATTTTTTAAATCTTTACATACTTTTCATAAATTTTCTACATGTAGAAAAGTTTTGCTTATGTTCATGTGTTAATTTTTTTTTATGTCATCAAAGTCATCTTTTTAAGATAGTATTTTCTATTTTATTGTACAATATTATGTTCAAATTAATCTGAAATTTGGAAATATTTTTAATAGCAAAAAAAATTTAACTTGAATATTTGGATAGTTGAACTATAGTTAACCCATCTAGCTATTCTATTATTTATCAGTAAAACGGTATCTAACTATTTTTATCTAGAGAGTAAATTCAAAATACTTTCACCAATTGGCAGTTAATTAATTTGTTAAGAATTGTTATTTTCCTTTACTATTTTTTGAGAAAAAATTCTAAATATATATATATAATTTTTAAGAATCAATAAAATCTCCTAGTCCTCTATATTAAATTTAATTAACCATTTTGTATTACATTATCATCCAATTGCCTTAGCAGATGAAAGTGGAACTATTGGCTACTTTCAAATTATATTTTTTAAATATTACTTAAGGCTAATTTTAAATAGACTGTAGAAATATCTCGATGAACCCAATTGACCATAATTGCTTAACATTAAATATTTTATAAAAACTTCTGCAGTAATCTATAAACAAAACATATATGGCAAGTTATTCATGATACTAAATTCTACAATCTTAATAAAACATAAAAACTAAGTTTTCAAAAAAAATTAACTGCTACATTATGTGACTCACATCCCAAACTAGTTTTATGTATGATTTAAAAAATTAAATTATTTTTTCTATATTATGTTAATAACATTACATATAGTAAAAAATTTTTTTTTGCATTATCCTGATGTTAATCTATTAATATCAGTTACTAGAATATTTGTAAAAAAAAGTGTTTGTTTATATAGTTAATAGTTTTGACAAAATTCGTATGTAATTTTTTTAAACAAATATTTCATTATTGTCAATTTCAGTGTATTTGAATTTGTCTCTGGTTGTAGTTTTTGCCAGATATGTTCATGATCTGAAATTCAATTTAGATCAGGTGAACCTTGAACATTTATAATAAATTCATAGCAAACATAATGAACCGTAATGTATACTATGGCAAATAAATGAATATCTAGATATAGAATAAAAATCTTAGGATAATCTTCTTTGATCAAAAGTTACAGTTCACTAATTTCAACACAAAAAATATATGTTGGAACTTTGTTAAGGAAGATCAAGAATGATTCCTTAGTTCAATTCTATTCTTGCTAATTATTGCATTATGCTAAGTTAGAGAGTATTTTTAAAATTATTTATTAAATAATATTATTAGTTTTATATATATATATAACTGTAATCTCGTGCTCCCCCTCTGAATATTTTTTTAAAATAAAGTTTTTTAATAAATAAAAATTCATAATAATTCATAATGATAGTCATAAAAAAAAAAAATAATTTTGGGGAATAGGGATACCTACCAAAAAAAAAAAAAGGGGAAAAAAATAAAAAAAAAAAAAAAAGAAAAAAAAAAAAAAAAAAAAAAAAAAAAAAAATAAAAAAAAAACCAAAACTGTCTAACACTATACTAGCAAAAAATAAAAAAGGGAAAAAATGCAAAACCATAAAACAATACAGTACTAGATTAAATTCAAAATTTTACCAAAATCCTTACACAACCATGGTTTCATCTACTACAAATAGACCTTCTCAAGTGAAAATCAACCTAAAGAAAAACATATATATATACAAACAAACAAACCTTCCCATAATTCATTTCAAACTCCACCTTCCCTTAATATCAAAAGAAGTCTTCATAAGATTATATACAAACAAACAAACCTTCCCATAATTCATTTCAAACTCCACCTTCCCTTAATATCAAAAGAACAAACAAACCTTCCCATAATTCATTTCAAACTCCACCTTCCCTTAATATCAAAAGAAGTCTTCATAAGAGACTTCTTTTGATATTAAGGGAAGGTGGAGTTTGAAATGAATTATGGGAAGGTTTGTTTGTTTGTATATATATATGTTTTTCTTTAGGTTGATTTTCACTTGAGAAGGTCTATTTGTAGTAGATGAAACCATGGTTGTGTAAGGATTTTGGTAAAATTTTGAAAAAGGAAAGGAATAAAAAAAAGGAAAAAAAAATGGGGGGGGGGGAGAGAAAAAAAAAAAAAAAAAATTTAATCTAGTACTGTATTCGTCTTTATGGTACTATTTAAGCATTACATCATAAATATGCAATAGACAGTAACTTAATATTTATTATTATTTGCTTTTTGATAGGGAAAATTTTCTTTATAATTTTTTATAATATTTTATTATTATTTTCAAAAGGGGGAAG
The DNA here is from genome assembly GCA_028023455.1 of Epiperipatus broadwayi. Classification (NCBI taxonomy): domain Eukaryota; kingdom Metazoa; phylum Onychophora; class Udeonychophora; order Euonychophora; family Peripatidae; genus Epiperipatus; species Epiperipatus broadwayi. The sequence continues at coordinate 31,676,402 of JAQFVV010000001.1, forward strand.
ATAAATAAAAATTATTTGAAATTTTATTTTTCAATAAAATATATTATATAAAATAAAAAGAAAAAAAAAAAAAAAAAAAAAAAAAAAAAGGAAAATATATATATATTGTAACATTAAAAAAATAAAATAATGAAGCATATCAGTGAAATTGTAACCTAGTAAATTGTGGTTAATAATATATTTATATTTAATGTTTTCATGATTATATGATGTAGATAAATTTTTTTGGGTAAAACTATGTATTATTTTGTATTATATACCAATATTTCGATAAACTAGCATCTGCCATTGTCAAAGTAAATAACATAGTCCAAGCTCAACAGGAATTGTAAAATACAAATGCCATATGCCACTAGAAGAAAATATATAGAGGTATGCAATTATAATAAAATATTATCAAAATATTAAGCAATATTTTTAATAACCTAAAAGAAGAAGTCTCAAATCACTCTAATACAAATAAAAGACTCTTAGTATTGCAAGCATATGCCAATGACATTACATTTAAAATCTTTCTCTTACAACATCTACTATCACTACCATCTTGCATATCCATCTCTTAAATATCTCATAAGTATCTAATTGGTATGATCAGATAAAACATTGTATTTAATTTTATAATAGTTGGAAGGGTTATCATAAACCTTTGCCACAAAAGATTCATCTTTTAAAAATAATTTCTTCATCGGCAAAATTATTTTTTACATAATGTGGTTTATAAAATAAATAGAGATATCTCAGGGGTATATGATTATTTTAATTATCAATTAAATTCTTTGACTCTTCAGACCTATTCCACATAGAATAATATTCTAATAAGCAGTCCACTTACCCCTAAGCTAATATCTTATTACAATTGCAGTAATAATAATAATTATTATTAATTTAAATAAAATACAACATGATCTCTTAATTTAGAATAAATTAAATAATAATCTAAGATGAATTTTGTAACCATTCTAAATATCATAGAATAAATCTACATAAATATCTTTCAGATATGAGCTAAGTCATATCTTAATTTAAATTTATTATAAAATAATAAAAATATGGTTTTTTATATTTATGAAAACAGTTTTAGAATAAATAAGCACAGTGATCTTTTCATAAGTAAACTAAATTATCTAAAATGATATCAATTAATAATATGCAATTATAATTTTTTAAAAGCAAAAATACATCTTTCTTAGATATAATTCTCGTATTTAAATATAATTCTATAAAGTGACTCTTATCAGTTTTAATGTTCAAGTACTCTGATGACCAAAACATTTAAAATAATGTATGTCACAATTATAATTGTTTAGATTTCTGGTTAATGAGGAGATAATGTGGATAAATAATAACAAATTTTTTAATAAGAAAAACAAATATTTATTTTACAGCAAACAAATACAAATAATGTCATAAATATTATATTTTTTAGGGCTTCTACAAACATTTCCTTCTTTTAAAATTATGTTGGAAGATTAAATTACCATTGACTTTATAAAAAAAAAAATAGATTTGGTTAACCAAAAAGAATCTGGTTGGGCAAAAAAAAAATTCTGTTAATCTAGATTCTAATAAGTTCTCATATATTAAATCATTCACACAATGATAATATTCTCTTCATCAGTAGTGTCTTTTTTAATAAATATTTCATATCACTTTTAATACAAGCTAACCAATCCAGTGATAAATGGATGATAAGAGAGATGTATATTGGCCATTAATGCCTAAAATACAATTAAAACTTTTGAAGTTAATTATTTATCATATTTACACCCTATCTTAGCAAAGCTTAAATACATGACCTACACATCAACAATATGCAATTTACAGCTAAATAAACCAAGAATGCATAAAAGAGGTAAAGATGGTATTCTTAAATATCTTAATGAAAACAACTATATTTGCTAGGGAAAATCATGGTAAAATAGTACACATGCTTTTCGAATACATTCAACAACAAACTGGATTACTAAGAAAAAACAAAGTAAATGTATGGTGGCAAAACTCAAAATAAGTGCACCTACTTTTGAGGGCAATAAGATAAATGATTTAGGACTTTATCACTAGTCAAAAAATAATAAGACTGCACATTAGGAACAATAATAATAAATAGGTTGCCTTAAACTAGAGATATCCTAAGCTACTATCTCCCAAATATGTATGTTAGTGAGATAAAAAAATATAAGAGCAATTCTAATGCTAACACCTCTTTTGCAATAAACTAGCAAAAGTGATGAGAGAGAGATACACATACAATACTGGAAAAAATAAATAAAAAATGAAATAAAAAATATTCATAAATATAGAGATAGTGACTAAATCTGAAATCTAACAAAATATTATAACAGATGTGAAAGATGATAAACAATAATTAATGCTAAATATAGCTTGATTTAAATGAGGCAATAAATAAGCAATAAAATAAATAATAGAAATATACAACTGCTTATACTGCATTAGCATAATAATATATGTCTTATAAATAAATAATTTATCTGAAAAAGGAAACATACTATTTAAAAATATGCAAACATATACTGATATTCTGAGAACTTTGACCAAAATATTATCACTAAAATTGCACATAAAAATTACAGAAAATAATGTGCATTTAAAATAATAACCTTGTAAGCAAAATTATAAACATATAAAAAAATATGAGCTCTTTACCATTTTAAAATAAATGAAATAAAGATAAAGTCCTGCTGTTTCTTCTGTTCTTCCACCAGTCTATTCAGGAACAAAATTCTGTTGACAACAAAGATATTCAGCACAAATTATTGCTTAGTTAAAATATGGAATATAAAATATACAAGTGCTTCACAATTATCCTTAAGTATATTTTAAATAAATTATGCTAGCAAATTATAGATATGGACATTCATTGAGTAGATTTACATGAATTAATAGTAAATAAAATGCAATATAATATTTTTCACAATTAATTTAAGCATTTCAATTTTAATCCTTCAAAATATTTTTTTCATTAAAGACAAAAGTAAGAATTCAGCAGGAGAAATACTTTTTTTAAAATATCACATTTTAAAATTATCATAGTATTCAGCAGGAGAAATATTTTTTTTAAATTGTTACTTTTTTTTAAACTACAATGGTGGTTTCTTAACAACACCAAGAGAGAAAGAGAGACAAAATATGCAGGTTTTCACAAAATAATACAGAAATAAATTATTGAAAGTTAATTTAAATGAAATAGTACTTTTAGGGTAATTTTATATTTTCATTTTATAAAGTAAGTACTTTCTTAAAATACTTCAAAACATTTGTTGACATTTTAAAATATATTCATTGTTTCACTTCTCTAATCCAAGAAAATATTTCTTTACCTCTGGGATAGAAATAGTCATAATAAACAAACCTTCTTTTATGTTGTCATAGAGCAAATAATGTTTTATCAGAATAACAATACAAATAACTGATTATTTAACAATACATTATTAATGAAGTTAAATATTTTTTCTAGTAGATATGAGAAAGAATTTATAGATGACTAGTAATATACTCATTATAAAGTCAATTTTTTATTATATGAAATTTAAAGTTTTTTATGTGAAGTAAATTAATTTCAAATAAAGTTCTTTGTGAAACAAGTATTTTAGAAAAAAAATATAATTATTAATTATTTGTTACAATATTAGGATTTTCACTGCTAATAATTTTAAATATTTTACAGCAAACTTAAATATGAAATGGATGTTGAAATTAATATTAGTCTGTATTTCATCATAGTGACAATAACAATGGCTTTCAAACTTTCTTAGTGCATAAAGTTTAATTATTTCAAGTTTAAACATTATTATATTTATTAACTAATATTGATGAATAAAGATGGCTGCAATGAAGATTCTGGTCCTTGAAGTTTATGTTTAGACATTGTGTCTAAATAATTTAAATTTACCCTAACATACTTTAAGCATAAAAAGGTTAAATGAAATTATATTTAAATTAAAATTGAAAGTAAATTTTTTAAAAATAATTCTAATAGTGAGGTTTTGAAGAAAAGCATATAGAGTAAACAGTGTAAAGGATATCTGCAAATGTCAATTTCATCTATTTATAAACTGGGTCAGGTGATTACTTTAAATAATAATTATACACATTTAATCCTATGTCCCCTTTCCTTTATTCATTTAAATCCACTTTTTATTGAAACTAAGAAAGATTGCTAACCGAAAATTTAATGAATATTTAGTTTTAATTTAAATTAATTTCTCTGTCTAGACAATAAAAAGTAAAAATATTTCTTATTAAAATAATTACTTATAAATTTAAAAATTAGAACAAAAGTAAAATATATTACATGGTGAAAATTTACATGATATTTGAAACAAAATAAATAATACTCATAATATTTAATACTTTCATTTACTATTTATTTTAACATATAAAAAATTTCTCAGAATATAAATTTATATTGTTTTCCAAAATTAAACATTTAATAATTAGTTTAAACTAAACAAATGTTAAAATTAAAACTTATAACTCATTCATTCATTTGACTATTATTTAAAATTCCTATCATTAATTATTATTGACTTTATTAAACTGCTTGTAAGTAAATAAATTTAAAGTACTTAATTATAATATTTTGTTTTAAAATTAAGATTAGTCTAATGCATTATAAATTTAATTTAATTATTAGCACACTTAAGTATAGGGTTTGAACTTGATTTTTAAGCTTAAGATTAATATCAGCTTTCTAAAATATTTTAGCAGTAAAGTATATAACTAAATAACACTACTAAATGTTAAATACCTTAACTATCATTTAAATTTATCAGCTATTAAATATATATATATATTTTGGGTATGAATACCACTTATTCAAGACTAAAATATTATAAGATAAACTGTCAAAATTATTTTACAGCTATAAAATTTATAAGTAATTTTTTATATGAAAAATTGTAGCATTATAAAGCAGTAACAATATATAATATATATTTATCATAAAATTTTAGATAAAGGTCACAATTTTCTTGTTCTTATAGGGGGGTGGATTAAATATAACCAACATTAATTATTATAGTATAAGAAAGCTTTAAATTAGCACTCTTGAAAAACTTTCACTTTATTATCAATTTAAAAAGTTCCATTAATTTCAATTCATATCCTGATTAATCTTTCATTGGATACAAAAGACATTTTAAAAGTGTTTATCCTTCCCTGTGTGGACACATTTTGGTTAATGAACTGTAGGGACATTTTACTATTATCTCTAAATTAATCTACTAATCATATAATACTGTTTAAGAAGTGTTGTTTTCATCTTGCACTTAATCATTCTAATAACAATATATGATCTAGAAGTGAAGTTTTACAAAGTCTTAGCATCAAATAACAGTATCTTACTATAATTAAATTGATTAAATTCAAAATGTTTTTTTTTTAAATAGTTTTCAGTTAGCATTTGATTTTTCTATCTGCTAAGAACTTTTATCAATATCAAAAAAATTAAATAAAATAAACTTTTTAGGAATGAGCTTCATTTTGCAATTAATCTTTCCAATAATTGATAATTTTTTATTAATACTAAGTAAATCAAACAAAATGGATGTTTCTGATCTATCCTTCAATTTACAAGTAATTTTTATAATGATTGATAATTTTCTATCAGCAATGGCTAAATCAAATAAACTAGCTTTCTTTGAAAGAACTTTCATTTCACAATAAATTTTTCTATTTATTATTAATTTTCTATTAACATTAAATGAATCAAATAAAACAGACTCCTTCAGCGTTGATTTCAGCCTATAATTTATTTTTGCATTTGTTGACAATTTATTTACTCTGAACTGATGAAATAACAAAGATTTCTCTTTGAAATAGCTTTCATTTTGCAATTAATTTTTGCATCTTCTGATAATTTATCAACATTAAATGAATTGCTAGTAATCAATTTCATTTTACAATTTATCTCTTTATTAATTATTAAATCTCTGCCAATATTAAATTAATTAAAATGGCAATATTTACTTTGAATATTCATCTGATATTGGATTACCTTTTTATCAAACTCATTATGGCTATTGCCTAACTTTTTGAACTTAGAACATGATTTTTAAATAAATAGGATTGTATCCTATTATAAAATTTAGATTTAATACAATCTTTATATTGAGTTATTAAAACATTAGGATTTTAATCTTAACCTTTAAATAATTAAACTCATCATTCAATTCCAATTTAGAGAATAGAAAATAGTTTTTTTATATATTTTAAATTTGCCTTATATCAGAAAATATAATTTTTATTCTTTACTAATTTATAATAATGATTTTCAATATTTACTGTATTATTTTGAACTTCATTCAAAAGCAATAATTTATAGTCTGATGACTCTTCTATGTTTTCTGACTTACTCACTGCTCTTCCAGATCAATCCTATTCTCTGAAAACTTGTACACTCTATGGTATGATGTAGTACTTTACTTTCTTCAACTATTTCCAATTCCTTTAATTGTTGTTCTTGGGACTTTTCTGAGTTACCTAAATTATTTTCTAAGGTAGTCTCGATCTTAATTTGAGAATTTACTGAGTGTAATATTTTGCTCTCATCTACTATCTCTATATTTTTTAACTGAATATCTCATGATTGATTATCTTGAAACTTCTGAATTATTTTAACTGAGAATTTATTTCATCTTTTAGTGATTCTTTTATGCATATAACTGGATTGTTTAAAGATTCAATACACTTTTATTGACATTCTACATATTGACTTATTTTATTATCTAATAATTCCTCGATCTCTATCCATTGACTCTTATAATATTCTTCCAATTTTATTATAGTACTTTCTGAAAAATTGCGAAGCTTTTTTTCAACATTTTGAATGTCTTTTTCCTTTAAGATTTGGCTTTTTAAAGAGTCTATATACCTTTTTTGAAACTCTATATCATTTCCATAACTCTTTCTACTTTCTCCATTTATATTAGGTACCCCTTTATATATTTGGAACATTAGTTTCTCATTCTTAGAAAGTATTGTACATTGGAACTTTTGATATTTAATAATTTAATTATCAGGAGGCAATACAGTATGAATCTTTCCCAAATTGCTCATGATTGTTTTTTTTTAAAAGCACAACACTAATAACATTATAATAATCTTTTAAAATTTCAATGCACCATTACCAAAATCTATTCATCTTTCTAGTTATCCAGATACAAAAAGTCTAAATTTCAAACTATCAAGGCACTTAAAATTTCTACATCTACTTCATGAATTATCTGTTTTTAAAATATTCTAAAATAATAAAATACATTTTTCCATAATATAATTTTACATCATCATCCTCAGAAATATTTGAAGCATTTTATTTTAAAATTGTTATACAATTTAAATGAATAGTATTAATTAAGAGTACAAACCACGTTATTATGCTTACTAAAATAATTAAAAAGATTAATAATAAATAAATATTAATTAATTAATTAATAAAATAATTAAAAATAACGACATAGTAATAATAAACAAATAAGATTTTTATTAAACAAATTGAAAAATTATAATTGGATCATTGCAAAATTGACCAAATGATCACTTTTCATTACTAAGATATAAATCACTCTATTATAATTATTATTATTTTGACTGTGGCATAAGATTCAGATCACTACAATATATGACAACAGCAAAACAATAAGATACTGTAGTACATAGTTATTAATCAATCTATCAAATGTAACAAAATACAAATCAACTACAATAACAACTTATGCCCATACACGTAATTGGAACATTGTCAATAACAGATTTAGTTGGTCAATTACACTTAATTGAAGGTCATTTTATTGTTTAATTATAACCAATCAATGATTATGCAGTTAGGCATCAAAACTGTCTTCTTAAAAAGATAGAATAATGAAGCAAATCAGTAAAATTGTAACCTAGTAAATTGTGGTTAATAATAATAATAATAATATATATATATGGTTAATAATAATAATAATAATATATATATATAACATAAGCCAAGATCAGTAGGAATTGTATAATACAAATGCCATATGCCACAATAAAAAGAGGTATAGGGGTATGCAATTATAATAAAATGTTAAAATATTAAGCAATATTTTTTAGTAACAAGAGGAGAAGTGTCGACTCACTCTAGCACAAATAAAGAACTCTTGGTTTTGTTAGCATATGCTATTGAGATTACATTTATAATCTTTGTCTTAATTATCCAACTTTTAAGTATCTTATAAGTATTTCACTGCTATGATTAGACCAAAACATTATATTTAATTTTAAAATATTTTGAAGTGTTATCTTAAATCTTTGCCACAAAAGATTCATTTTTAAAAAATAATTCTTTCATCAGTGATTCATGAAATAAATACATGTATCTCAAGGGAATGTGATTATTTTAATCATCAATTAAATTCTTTTTGACTTTTCATTCCACATAGAATGATATCCTACTAACAAAATAAGACAAACACCCCTAAGCTAATGTTTTATTACAATTACAATAACAATAATTATTATTAATTTAAATAAAATACAACATGATCTCTTAATTTAGAATAAGTTAAATAATTATCTAGGGTGACATTCAGATATATATGTATGAAAAACAAAAAATTCATGCTTGCAAACTGATAGAAACGTTTTGCATAAACGCTTGGAGTTAATATTTAGGTCTAGTTTCTAACTCCTATCCCTTCACTGATAAGAGCAAATCAGCTTGAAATCAGCTGATCTGAAAATGAAAGACAGTGAATATTGACTCTGACGTTTATATAAACAAATACGCTTGTTTGGAGGTCATGGTAAAGCTCCTTCTATTGATATATATATATATATATATAATGGGAAAAGGATTTTATAACCATTCTAAATATCATAGAATAAATCTACCTAATTATCTTCTAGATATGAGCTAAGTCATCTCTTAATTTAAATTTATCATGGAATAATAAATATAGTTCTTCATATTTAAAAAAAATTGTTTTAGAATAAATAAGCAAAGTGATCTTTATATAAAAAACTAAATTGGCTGAAGTGATCTCAAACAATAATATGCAATCATAAATTTTTTTAAAGCAAAATACGTCTTTCTTAGATGTGATTCTTATATTTAAATATAATTCTATAAAATGACTCTTATCAGTTTTAATGTTCATCTATTATTATTGCCAAAACATTTAAAATAATTTATGATAAGTTAATAATTGTTTAGATTTCTGGTTAATGAGGAGATTATATGGATAAATGACTACAACAAATTTCTTAATAAGGAAAACAAATATTTATTTTACAGCAAACAAATACAAATAATTAGAAATCATAAATATCTATCTTTTAGGTTCACAACGACAACTGCTTTTACAAACATTGTTTTTTTTTTTTTAAAAAAAATGTCTGATGACTAAATAACAACTGACTTAATATATAAAAAGTAGATATGGTTAAGCAAAATTAATCTGGTTGGTCAAAAAACTTTCTGTTAATCAAGATTTTAATAAGTATTCACATATGAAATCATTTGTACAATAATATCCTTTTCAAGAGAAATATCTCTTTTAATGAATATTTAACATTATTTATAATACAAGCTTACCAAATCATCAGTAAAGAAGTGATAAGAGAGTAATACCTAAAATACAATTTAAAATTTTGATGTTAATTATTTACCATATTTACAACTTAATACAGCAAAGCTTAAATGCAGGATCTATACATCAACAATATGTAATTGACAAAGGCAAAACTCTCCATATAGTAATGTCACCCCCCCATGCCAACCAGAATAATCAATGGATGCCTGAGGCATTGGGTGGCACTACTGTGTGGAGAATTTTGCCTTTGTTAATAACAGATGTGCTAGCATAAGGAATGGTGATCATGTGAATATGTAATTGACTTATAAATAAACCAAGAATGGTAAAAGAGGTAGAGATGGCAATCCTCAATACCTTGATAAAAATAACTATAACTTCCATAGAAAATCATGATGAAATATTACACTTGCTTTTTTAAAATACATTCAACAACAAACTAAATTACTAAAAAAAAGCAAAGTATATATATTATGGCATAACTCAAAAATTGTCCACCTACTTTTGAGGGAAATAAAAAACAATCTAGGACTTTGTCACTAGTCAAGGAATAATGAGAATGCACATCAAGGACAATAGTAATAAATAGGGTTGCTTTAAACTAAAGATATTCTAAGTCACAATATCCAAAACATGTATGCTAGTGAAACAGAATATATAAAAGAGAAAGAAGAATCTCTTTTGAAATAAACTAGCAAAAATAATGAGAGAGAGACACACATCACAGTCTCTTACAATACTGGCAAAATTAGCATTCCTAAATAAAGAGAAAGAAATAAAGCTCAATCTCTAAGCAAAATACTATAACAGATGTGAAAGATGATAAATAATAATGCTAAATATAGCTTGATTAAAACTAGGAAATAAATAAGCAATAACATAAATAATAGAAATATACATCTGCTTATACTGCACTTGCATAATAATATATCCTTAAATGACTTATATAAAAAAGAAAACACTTATTATTTAAAAATATGCAAATATCATACACTGATATTCTGAGAACTTTCATCAAAATATTATTACTAAAATATCATATAAAAATTATAGTAAATAATATGCACTTATCTCTAACATTCCATCTTTTTTGACATTTTTCTTTGTCTCAAACTCAACATAAAATATATAATAAAACCATTATTACTTATCATGAAATAATAAATTTGGCTTAATTTCATTGATATTTTTGTCTACTACTGAAATAAATTTTAAATGTTCACATTTTATTTCTATAAATATTAAAAAATGAGATTGTCATCAAAACAAAAAGATTACATGTCATCATTTCTAGAAAGATTATTTTTATTTTACAAAATCAATGAAATCTTTGTAATTTCTGTTGTTTTTAAAAAATCTAAAATATTTATTTGCTTCTGTTATATCTAATAAATTATGCTTTAAAAGTTTAAAATTTTTCAATATTTATTGCAAAATTATATTATTTTCATACTCATAATTATAATTAGATTGCTTACATAGAAAGTCAAGCTTCTAAATTGCTCCAGGTCATATTTATATTACTGCTAATATAACATTTTATTTTTAAAGATGAAGTATTTTCATTCAAAATAAGTTATTAATAATTTATATTTCTTGATATCTAATAAATATTGTGTAAATTATTATAAAAAATAAAAAATAAAACCATAATAAATTCACAAATAAACACATTTTGGTCTTGCAAACTATTTTTTTTTAAAATAATGTCATAAAAGTTGTAACATTTTACAGTCTTGCCATAATACAATGGCTTTACTTGTCAGGGCAATGCTTAATTCTTTTGTTTAATAGTTTTTTTAATATCTTTCTATCTATTGAATTTTTTGAACTAAAATTTTATATTATAATGTATATAGGAAAATATGCATTTTGCAATATAATGCTTGCAGAAATTCTCACAGGTGGAAATTAATAAATGCACAAATATCTTCACATGAAAATGATGTTGGGTTAAAACAATAACATTGTAAACAAAATTATAAGCATACATAAAATATGAACCTTTTACCATTTTAAAATAAATAAAATAAAAATAAAGTCATTCTGTTTCTTCTGTTCTGTTATTATTTAACTATGAAATAGAAACAGGAAGTCTATTCAGCAACAAAGTTCTGTGGAACAAAGATATTCAGCACAAATGTTACTTAATTAAAATATAGAATGTAGAAGTGTTTCACAGTTATTCTTAAAAAAAATGTAAATGAATTATTCTAGAAAATCATAACTATGGCTATTCATTGAGCAAGCTTCTATGAATTTATAGCAAATATTTATTAAGATGCAATATAATATTTTTCACAATTAATTAAATCATTTAAATTTTAATCCTTCAAAATATTTTATTCATTAATGATGAAAGGAGTATTCAGCAGAAATTTTTTTTTTTTAAATATCACACTTTAAAATTATCAAAGTATACAGCAGTAGAAATATTCTTTAAAATGTTACACTTTAAACTACTGTGGTTATTTCCATAGCAATACCAAGGGAGAGAGAGAGAATATGCAAGCTGCAAACAATTCATTGTAAGTTAATTAAAATGTATTATTGCTTTTAAAAATATTTTATATTTTCATTTTCTAAAGTAAGTATTTTCTCAAAATACTTCTAAACAATTGTTAATATTTTTAAATATGTCCATTGTCTCACTTCCCTGATCCCAAGAAAATAATTTCTTTTCTCTGGGGTGGAAATAGCTATAAAAATGACTTTTTTGCTATCTGAGAAAAAATAATGTTTAATCAAAATAACAGCACAAATAATTGTTTATTTAACAACACATTGTTATTGAAATCAAATATTTTCTTTTAGGAGATATAAGAATTTATAGATGTCTGGCAATTTACTTATCTGAATAAAGTCAACTTTTTTATTATATAAGATTTTAAGTTTTTTACATGAAGTAAATTAATTTCAAATAATGTTCTATATGAAACAAGTATTATATATATATATATTGTAACGGGATAGTGTTACATAGGGTTTATATGTATTATAACGAGACAAGTCGATGTAAACAAACACGGACCTGAACGACAACTCTTAAAAATATGGAAGTCTGGGGGGAGATTGGATCCTAAGATAAGGATTACCTCTTATAAATATCAAACGAAATCTATTCAATGGCCTTTTCTTTTCTTTTTGTTATTATTATTGCTGTTGTTGTGTTTTTTTGGTTGCTGTTATCATTGTTGATATCGTTGCTGAAAGAGTTCCTCACTTAATGTGTTTAGAATATAGCGTGACATAGAATAATATTCTTCCAGTTCGCCGTATCCAAATCCAAGATGATCATTATGAAATTAATACTGAGAGCGTCGATTGTCATGAGGGGCTAGAAAACCCTTCAGTGATTGATCGACGCTCCGCCACCGAATATCTCCGAAGCTATGGAAATTCAATAACATCTCCACGTGAAATTAATGCTCCAACCTAATAATTATGTTCCGAGAAATACCAACATCGTCCAGACCATGCTATGCTCACTTTAAATAAACAAATCACTTCATCATGAAAGCCATCTCCCACGTTCAAATCCTCGTTTCACTCGAAGCAGCGGAAGTCAAAATCAAATCCTAGGTAAATAGTTTATTTTATATTATGTTTCATTCACTCAATTCGTAAACTCTTAAAGGCAATCTCATAGTTAACTAACTCACACTTGCGTAAATAAATCATAAAATTTGCTGTAACATTTAATCTATTATTGCAATCTATCGTAATCGTAGGACTTTCAAAACATGAACTTTGAACTTAAGTAAAATCTAATAAACCATAATCCGTATTCTCAAAATGTAAAAGGAAACTTGTATTTATCATTCATACTTTATTATGTTTAATATGTTTCTCTGCGAGCGTGAATGTGTGTGTGCGTGTGCGAATAAAATTCAAATTAATATTTATATTCAATAAATTCGTTCAGTATATAAACAAGTCGAGCATTTCTCAAGTCTTTTCATACAATTAAAGTCTTATATCATTTACTCTTGATCGTTCATAAATTTATCGTTAAATTATATTTATTTAGATTTAGATTTATTTTCAATGTTTCTTTTAAATGTAATATGCCAACATCGTGCCGTGAGTCACGATGTTTATTTATTTTCCCTTAGTTAAGATAGACTTAAGAATTGGGCGGGTCTATGATAAATATATAAACAAATGTCAAACAATTATATTGAATATAGCATATAGGGGGGATGATCTTATAAGCCTAATTGTTCGGGGCATAAACGAACCGTCGTATTGGTCACAAACAACCAATAATCAAGTCTAGTGCTAGGATCAATCAGTTAGCAAACTAAAACTTCTTTCCCATTAGTGAACTGTGCGTCTTTTCCATAAGGAGTTGTCTTTGAAACAATCATACAACGGCCCTGAGTAACCTTATTGGTCCATGCTGGGAGTTGGAGCTGGTGGGCGGGATTAGACTTCGAAATCGTTTTGATGTGATGTAAGGTGATGCGAGTAATTAAATTCCACTTAAATAATCGTATCTGGCGCCCCCTTGTGTTGATAGTAAATAACTATCGATATAAGTAAATAAATAAAGCTTTACGCTATGTCATGTTAATTTCGAAGCCCGTAATCTCTGTGAATAGGGGGTCGGTTACAATATATATATAAAGTTATTAAACATTTTGACAATATTATGATTTTACTGCTAAGAGATTCAAATATTTTACAGCAAAGTTAAATATAAAATAGATATTGAAATTAATATCAACTGTATGTCATCATAGTGACAATAATAATGGCTTTGAAACTTTGCTAGTGCATGAAGTTTAATTATTCCAAGTTGAGACATTATAATAATTATTAACTAATTTTATGAATGAAGATGGCTGCAATGGAGGTTATTGTCCTTGAAGTTTATGTTTAGACATTGTGCCTAGATAAATTTAATTTACCTTAACATACTTAAGCATAAAAAATTTAAATGAAATTATACTTTTAATTAAAACTGAAAGTAAAAATAAAAAACATAATTTTATTAATGAGGTGTTGAACAAAAACATTTAAAGTAACCAGGGTAAAGAAGAGTGTCTGCAGATGCCAATTTCACCTTTTGGTCATGTGACCACTTTAAATGATAATTATTGACATTTGAACATATACCCCATTCCTGTTATTAGTTTAAATCCACTTTCTATTGAACTAATAAATGTTACTAACCAAAAAATTTAATTAATATTTATTTTTAAATAAATTAACTTCCCTGTCTAGGCAGTGCAAATTAAAAATATTTCTACTTAAAATAATTACTTACAAATTTCAACATTGGAACAAAAATAGAATATATTGCATAATTGAAATTTACATGGTATTTTAAACAAAACATATTTTTCATAATATTTAATACATTCATTTAGTATTTATTTTACCCTATAAAGTTATTCAGAATATAATTTTAGATTGTCTTCTAAATTATACATTTAATAAATATTTTAAACTAAATAAATGTTAAAATTAAAACTTATACTCATTCATTCATTTATTCATTCATTTGTCTATTATTTAAAAATCCTATCTTTGATTATTATTGACTTTATTAAACTGCTTTTAAGTAAATAAATTTAAAATTCTTAATTATCATATTATGTTTTAAAATTAAGATTGTCTAATGCATTATAAATTCAATTAAATTATTAACACACTTTATTATATGGCTTGAACTTGGTTTTTAAGTTTAAGATTAATGACCATTTTTTAAAATATTTTAGCAGTGAAATTATAACTAAATCAGTACTATTAAATATTAAATACATTACTTATTATTTAAATTTATCATCTATTAAAAATTTAAATATTTTGGGCATGAATGGCACATATTCAAGATTAAAATAATATAAGTTAACCTGTCAAAATTATTTTATAGCTATAATATTTACAAATATACTGATGTAGCAACTTTTTATATGAAAAATCATAGTATTATAAGGCACTACTAACAAAATCTATTTACTATAAAATTTAAATTAGATAAAGTGTTTTTAGATATTTTGGCAAAAGACATGTCCTAGCATTTAGCTTCAGAAAAAAGATACATGTCACAATATATATATATATATATATATATATATATATATATATATATATATATATATATATATATATATATAGTAATGGGATGGGGTGGTCTCAGGATGGGGTGGTAGAATGTGAAAAGAAAAAGAGTTTGAACTGGGTGATAGAAAATCACCATCAACCCCAGTAAATTTAAAATCAATAATTTACAAATTATTTACAAAAGTATATATAAGTAACATAGGAAAATCCCCAAGATATCATTGAGAGATTAATCAGTTACTCTTTAGAAGAGCAACTAAAAACATAATTATTCACCATATATCAACCAGCATTATAATAAAAGTAAGTATAAATAATTATGAGTACTACTCAAAATACCATTCATTGTCATGAATTATATGCAATATAATAAAATCAACAGTCCATCTTGTGACTGGATTTGAACAATAAAAAATATAAATCAACAGTAAACCTTGTGACTGGATTGGAAATGGGTCTTCTGTAGACCAGGCTAACTATTGAGCCTTTGCCATCTTGGGCAATTTTTTAAACATAGATTAGATGCACCACTTAAGTGCTCATCCATCAGAATACATAAGAATCAAACAATAATGCTGGGATATTGAAACATGCTGATCATCATCAATGCTCAGGCCACTTGTACTGGCCAACTATAAACTTAACTTTTAAATAAGATTAAAATGATAGTGCATGGGCTTTAAATAATATAATCTTATGCACCAACCAGGATAATGATTGATCATCACTGGATGCCCCAAAAGCACTAATATATGCATCTCCATTTATATATTCATCCCATGCATGAATCTAGCTCAGAGAACATAAGCTCTATTACTGTATGTGACCAAGAGATGATGCTATACAATTTTAACAATTAAATACAAGTTTATTATTAACAAAAAAATAAATGATATTTAAGGTCTGATTTTGAATAATATACAATAATAAGAGTCATTACACTGTAATTTACAACATTACTACAAAATTCAAGTTATCACATTAATTTACATATATGTGTGCAAAGATGCGTGATTTTTATTATCCAATTAATCTATTTCAATTGATATTCAATAATAACAAAAAATGATTAAAATTTACATACATGTGTGTTCATATGTGCGCACTAACATTTACATCATATTTTAACTTTACAGCAATAATATTACATTTTCATAATTAATTTCCTTGGAAATTTGTATAAATTTCATACATATATGTATATATAAACAAAATATAGATATAATTTAAAATTAGTTTAAGTTTATAAGTTCTCCCTTTTTCTTTTTAAAAAAAAATATAGTCAATTTTTGACAAGTATTTGTTGATTAATTATCAATGTTTTTTAAATTTAAATTATAAAATCATCAATTCTTTACTTTTTTTTTAATTTTTTTTAAATCTACGCAAAGTCATCTGCTTGCTTGCTTCTCTTTTAAAATGTCTCTCCTTTCTTTTTAATAAACAAAAGATAACATCATTTTATAGAACAAAAAAATATATAAATTTTAAAATATCTTTCTGCTTGATTAATTAATGCTGATGAAGTAGGCAAGGTGAGATAGGAAAAGTGAATATGTGAACTGCAACTCCCCATGCCATGATAGTTAGACAGCCAAGCATGGACCACCAGAACACAAGGCCCTATAAAATACCTCATTTTAAGCACTGCCCCTTCTAAGTACCTAGACAGATCATCCATAAGAAGCAGTATCCAACAAAAAATATCTGGCATTGAGCCAACCATGCTAATTTCTTGTGAGTCTTAGGAGTTTTAGATGAGGTCTATTTATGAGACCAAAGCCTGTTCATGAGGCCTACATATACACTGCTGGACTACTCTGGGAGCTCAACATCTAGGTCTAGATCATGTTCAAGCCTATACTTTTGAGCATCATGAACACCCTGCATCCAGGCAGCCCTGCTCAACTATACACCCACCATAACATGAAAAGTACAAATTCACACATCACTTCTAAAATGTCATTTTGCTAAAGAAATTATTTAAAATTTTGTTATTATACATAACTCTACTTACCACAGCTGTATATATATTTATCTGTGCTTCTCTGCTTTTAGATATGTCAGCATATATGTAAGTATTTATTCAGCAACCTGTTTCTTTTGGTCCATTAGAAAAATATAATCAGTTTTGTTGTCATCAGATAAAAGTATGCAATTCATGTAAAATCTTGGTCTGTAGTTGCTCTCTTTGTATCTAGGATTGTTCCAGGCAAGCAGATGTCTTGGTTTGATAGATTTCAGACAAGCAATCATCCTGTCCACATTTAAGGCTATGAATTTCAGCACAAAGAAGTGGGTCATTTTTCCTACAAGCGAATTCAAACTCCTGAGAAGGAAATATTAGCAGCTTTTGAATCTACTGTTTTGCCTTCAACTATATCAATTCATGGTAGATATTCTGACAACTCTATGGTCAGCTAAAACCAACTGCTGCAAACTTCAAAAAGCTGCAACAAAATATTGTAACCAACTTTCAGCTGACCATTCTTACAAAAATTATCATCCAGACTGGAGCTAATTTTGTTATCAGCCCTTTTAGAGAATTATCTAAGGTGATAATAACATCTTGATTGAAAACGGAGTTTTATTTTTATCTTACTAATCCCTTTGGATCTATATACATGTTTTAATTAATTAAAAAATTTCAAAAACAAGTATTGTATTTTTACATTTCACAATCAGAATAATAATAGTAATACAATATACATATATATATATATATTGTAGTGATGAGCTACAAACTGCCATATAATCTAGTTATTTAAGACACTCTACCAATTGGAGTCATGTAACATATTTGCTTAACGAATAAATTGCCAAGCAAATTGGCATATTAACATTTTTTTTCTTTCCAACATATACATGTGTATAAACATCTTTTTATTTTTAAAGAAGTAATAAAAGCCATTAAATTATTAGGGAGAAACAAATAGGTATATTAACACTGGAATAAAACATATTATATGTTAATAATTGGGGATGACTATAAAAAAAAAAACTTACACATAAACTTAAAAAAAGTAAAAACAATGACTGAATTAAAATCTAAACACATAGCAACCATTTGTAGAAATGAAATTTAAAATATTTATAAATTATTATTTTTTATTTATAATCCCATTTATTTATATTACGTCAGTTAAACAATAGGAAATGTCAAGGTTAAAATGTTTAAAAAAACTTCACATGACCTACAATGAAGCATTAATTGTTATAATTGTCTTCTGCATTCGAAGATCTAACTTTTTTTTCCTACTTAAAAATAAATTTGAATACAAAATGGATGTAAATGTTTGAATTTAAATATATAAATATTTTTTTTAAAATATTAATCAAAATGATCAAAAGCTGAAATTTTAAAGCAATCATTTGAAGGGAAATAAATAATTTGAAAGTAAGAATATTTAAATTATTTGCTGATTAGATAAATTTTAGCTAAATTTAAGTGTTGCAGTAATATTCAATAATTAATTGTTTTGATATATAATAATATCATCATTGAAATCTTGAGAAGCAAATGAATCAATAAATATATATTATTTTTATATCATGATTGCTTGCTGAAAAGTTTGTACCATGGGGTAATAATACATCATCAATAAAGTCATGAAAGGTTAAAGATTGTACCTGCCCATTTAGGAGAAACTTAAAAACCTAATCCAAGACAGGATATCATGGGAATAGAACTTCATCTCCATTCCTAGGAATTTATTTAGCAAATGAACAATTTCCAGCAGACTTATCAAACTTTAATTAACATAATGGGATAAGAATTGTAATTTTTTTGTTTTATTATTTTGTCTGTTGTAAATTTTATGTATTATTTTCATTTTCTACAAATGGAAGCTACTGTGTATAATTTTGGAGAAACTCTGTATGAGAATAATAAGGGGGGTAATATTAGATTTATATATTTTTATCATCTTTAATTGTATAAAGAATTAAAAAAATTACTAGTCTTGACCTTCCCATCTGACTGACTTTTGATAACATTTAGGAAATTGAAAGGTAAGAAATTTTAATATCTTACAGTAAGCAAAACACAATGATAGAGTTTTATTTATATTATTAATTAAGCTTATTTTTATATTGCTTTTATAAATCAATGATTTATAAGCATTGATTTATCTAGACAACAAAGTTTTTTTGTTGTTGTTGTTATGTTTGTATACAAATTTAAATTAGTCAGCTAAAATCGAAATCACATATACATATTATAATTTTACATATTCATTGTTGTAAATAATTAGTCAAGTACATGAACTTCTACCATTGGGTTTAAGGCAAGGGTTTTATTTTTATTAATATCATTATAGATATCGATGTGGTAGAAATTCATCCTTGACAAAATAATTACATGTATCAGATTTAATTGTTAGTCATACTTTATATTTTTTGTTAGTCAATAAATGTTTATATAATTTGTTATTTTAATTTGGTCTCTAACTCATCATTAATTCAATATCCATCACCTGCTTTATAGTTCTTCATTATTCACATACCTGTTAGAAACATTATTATCTTATTTAGTTTTACGCCTATCAATATTATTACTATGATAGAGGAAATACATATACATATTTAAGTCATTTATTAAAACTTTTAATACATATACACTTATACTGCACATACATATTTTTTATATATCTTATGCTTAATTGATTTTTGGTAATTAATTATCACCTATATAAAGGTGCAATAACTACAATTAGTGTGATTTCCTTCCCTGATAAGAGAGCTCAGGCAATTATTCCCTGAGTTTGAATACTGTGGTATAACATGGCTAGAAAGGGGTGAGAATTGGATGAATTAACCCAAATTGTATCTAGATTAATGAAAATAGGTAGAGCTAGTCTATTGGAAGTAGGTACAATCATAGGTTATGTATTTCATCGCGTAATCACTTGCATCCTATCCAAAGACCCAAAGTCCGATCATAGTAAGATGTGCTCCCCCTATCTCTTCTGGAATCAACCAGCCCGTTACAATATATATATATTCAGATCTTTTAAAAGTTTAATTATAAAACAATATTTTAAATCAGAGTTATTTATTGTTTATTTACTTTTTATTTCAATGAATGTAGAAAATATCTACTATAATTTTTGTCAGTGTTTATTTCTAGTTTTCCTTTCAACTTTATATATATATGCACACACACTATATTAGTGTGTGCTATGCAATCCAACTGGTTACTATATATATATATATATTGTACCCACTATATTTTAAGATGAGTTTTAGTATGTGGTAAAATGTCAATCATAAAAATTTAGTTTTTCTTGTTTGATTTTGATGGTGGATATGTTAATTTATAAAGCATTGAACTGTGTTGCTATGACAATGATAATTTTGTTATAAAAATATGTATTATTAATTGTATGGTATAAGATTCTGAATTTACTTTATTTATTTTAAAATGGATTTTAGAATAATAAAGCTTATAGTTTGGATAAAATTATTGTTCTTTTGTTATTATATGTATTGGAGTGTGGAGTGGTTTGAAGCCTGTCCATTAAAGTATGAGGAGTGACTATCTTAATATATAATTGAGCACTTATTGCATATATGTGTAATGATGATAATCTGGACCAACTGATGATTGCTGGTTTAGCATGAGATACATATATTGGTGATTATTTATCTTTTCAACATATATGTGTTCGAGTGAATCAGTGTTATTAGATAGATTGGTGAAGAGTATATTATATTTATTTTTGCTGCCATATTTTTAAAAATAAAATCAGATTATTTAAAAAGAAGTAACTATTTCCTCTTGTTAATGCAAGGGTTACATGGTTAAGAATTATTACATATTTATAAGGTATACAGAAAAAAATTAATTAAGAATATAATTTTAACTGTTAAATGAATTTGAATTAAAATTTTAATTTAACTACCTTTAGAGTGTGCATTAATTAATTTTTGTTTATTAACATATAAATTTGTTATAATAGTATTCAGCAAATGTTAGATATAAAAAATAAAGGCAATCAACACAAAGGAGTAGATTTCAAGTAGTATTCATTACACTTTAAGAGTTAGATCTAATTTTTGATTAATAATCATAGCAAGAAGAAATCACTTTTTATCGCAACTATCAGTCTATGAAAAGATATTAAATTCAGAACCCGAATTCTAATGTATTTCTTGGAAATACTTAATGGGATGTCTGAAAAAAGATGTAAAATTTCATTTTTATTAAATGTAAATCTATATTAAGTTCTTATTTGACATAGATGTTAAAAGAAAAAATAAAATTTAAGTCTATTATGAATAAATTATTTTAAAGTGAAATAAAATTTATCATTGGATAATCTTGTAATATAAAAATAAAAAGAAAGTGATGAGTTTGTTCATCATATTTCAACCAAATTTTTATATATGTAATGTTTATAAAACTTTAACCCAATGAACTTAAGCAGATAATTTAGTTATTTTTATATGTAGTCAACTAAGTAAAATCCTACCACACTTAATATTTAATTCAAATATTAACGTAGATTATTTATTCAAGTCTCTCTCTCTCTCTCTCTCTCTCTCTCTATATATATATATATATATATATATATATATATATATATAGGGGATTGCATGACAGCATACATGTAAAAAAATAAATGATCTTTAATATATGTATTTTGTGCTGAATCAGCATTCATCAATATTGATCCATATCATCATCTTTCATCCATATATATATAATCAGTGCTCAGTTTATATTAAGATAGTAAATCTTCAAACTTTAATGGACAGGTTTCAGTCTACTCCATCCTACAACTCTTCAGACATCCATACAATTAAAAATCTGATGGTGGAAATGCCCAAATACCTTATTAATGCAAATATTATTGTCATGACAATGTTGACCTTACAAGCATGATAAAAACATGGGCATGACAATAATATTGGCATCAACAAGGGATTTGAATGTTCCATCATTAGATTTTCAATGGTATAGATAGCTGAAGAGTTTGTGAAGTAGATTGAAGCCTGTCCATTAAAGTGTGAAGATTTACTATGTTCATATAAATTGAGACCTGATTATATATATATATGTGAGAGATGAAGGTCTAGACCAAGTGATGAATACTGGATTAGCATGAAATGTGTATATTGGAGATCATTTATGATTTTCACATGTGTGTGATCAAGTATATTGGTTATATGAGATAGAATGGATAGCTGAAAGGAACTTGAAAATTTATGTTCAAATCCCCATATTACATTTAAACTTCAAATACACAAATTATGCTTGTGTATATATATATATATATATATATATATATATATATATATATATATATATATATATATATATATATATATATATATATATATATATATATATATATATATTGTACCCTTACTTCTTGATATATAAAATAGTTTAAAATACAACTAGCTCAGTTACATTATTATGCTTAATTAAAATTTGCATATCTATTTTTAATATACTTTTATATTATCACATCTTAATTAAATTTATTATCAATTATCCAAATCAATATAGTTCCAGATTATATTAATTAAATAAGTATTTAACAAAATTATGAGACTATGAAGTAAAGTTACAAAGTAATAAGCAGATTTACACTGAGTTAATATCTTCCAAGATACTGTCTCAATGGCATAAGAATACTACCACTACCTTATCATCCTACCACTAAATCTATAGCATTCTTATGACTTTTAAATGAAATAAATTATCTTTAATAATACTAAAATAATTCCTAACTTTTAACTTAAAACATAATTAAATAATCTCAGGTTCTTCTCAGTTTTAAAATAATAATAACTCATGTAAATAAGTATGATGTGGGATTTTATATCAAACTTAAATACACCTAACTTATTTTAATAATAATAATAAATAATACTAATCTTAGAGTGTAATTTAATCTCATCTATTTCTATTATATAATCAATCATTAAATGAATAAACAATTATATGTATATCTTTTATTTCATATGGTATCTTCATTTTAAAATAGATCAAAATCTTATACTTAATAATCTGTGACAATAGACAATATTGTATTCTTATAATGTGCATTATAATCATCTTATGACCATTGTAATATTTATGTTCATGTCAATCAATTCTTATAAAATAATGTTAAGCAAATATGGTATTCAATTCTAAGTAACAATAACAAATTCATTTTGTGCAAATATTATGTTTATTTCAAATCATCTGATGTCAAAATGCTGTGGTGAAAAATAATGAAACTCGACACACTTTTAAAACAAATTAACAAATTTATTTACAATAACTTCCAATAAGAATTTATTTACACTATTTACAGTTTTAGAATTTAGGAAAATAAATAAAATAAAATAAGAAAATACAAATATAAGAAGTTTATACTGTTACTAATTCATGTACTTAATAAGCAATTTTACACTCCTTCAAATGCTATACCAATAATATTATAGTATGTTTCAAAACTTAGATTTTTTTAAAATAAATAGTAATGTACTTTAATTACTACAAATAACAATATATGTCAAGACTATTTATGTAGCATGTGTAAACAATGAAACTCTACCAATTAAATAGCTACATTAATTAAGTATTACCATTTATACTGTATTATCATGTATTCACTTTATTATTAGCATTGCTTAATAGCTTTATATAAATTAATGTATCTTTATAGTGTATAACAAATAATTGACTGTAATTATACTTTACTTAATGTAATTCCTGTTATATGTTTTATCAAATATGCATTATATATCTCTATTGTTCAAATATTATTATTTAAATCATTTATCAATTCCAAATTCATAAAGCATTACCTTAGATAAATTCTATGATTCTTTTCTGTGTAAAAATCATTACTTTACTTAATGTGTTCTTTTAATCCTTTCTAATAAATTTCTATCTATAAAACATATTCTAAACTTATCTAAAATTTCCAGAAAATAAACATCAATTTAAATAAAATATTCATTATCTAAACTACCTATACTACATTGTCTATACTTAATAAACTTCCATCCAAATATAAGCTTCTACCCATAACGTAACTTAACTTATTTAATAAACAAAATACACAAAAATAGAGTCTTTTCAAATCTATTCTTATCTTGCAAATAATAAAATAATTACCTCAATAAAGAATAAATATAATTCTAATACTATAACATAATAAAATATCAAAATTTATTTATGAAAGAATCATATAATTATTTCTAAGCTTCTAACGTGATGTTGTATCAGGTTTATATTATAAATTAAAATTATGCATATTTTAATAAAGTTCGTTGCCAATATAATATATGTGTTTTCATAAAATATTTATCCATTCATTCTACAACAACATAATATTCAGTTGATCTAAAGAAAAAAACATATCAAATTCATTAAAAATCATTATACAATATTTTTACCATAATAACAATAATGTCCAATCTGCTATCCAGCATTCTTCGGAATTTGCAGCTTCATAAAATAAAAATCATTCACATTTACACTCATAAACATTCATTAGAATATTTCGTGTTATACTAATTATAAAATAGATTTATGTAATTAATTATTATATTATTTTTAAGTTAGTATTTAATAAATGTACCTAACCTACTTTTAATAGTTTAATAATATTTTAAATTTTATGTTAAATAAATAAAATAAAAGTTTATATTACATATTTCCAACGACGTCTTCTGTTCTACCATAAAAGTTCTAACAAATATCCTACGTATAAAGTCAATAGAACACTATTTCCTGTTCCGTTGTATCACGTGTTTCTTGAAAGTTTATAATAAAAATGATAACGTTCTTTTTTAAAAATAAAACTAAGTTCCACAAGGAAAGCAAAATAAATTAAAAAAAAAAATAATAATAATAATAGTTTATAAATTCTCTTTCTGGATCCAGTTCTTCATAAATATTGTTCAAAAGTTATTATTTCTAAATTAATTTATAATTGTTGAATTATTCTCATTTAATTACTTCCATTAACTTAACTTGGCCTAATTTGGTTTGGCCTGGACGTCCACGTATTACTTGCGCATTTTTCAAAAACAATATATCTAGGTAAGAATCTATTTTCTCCATCTATAACGACCAGCGTTTTAGACTACTTCAATAATAATAATTTTATTATATTACGATTTTAAAAATCATATTTATAATCTATTTGCCTTTTCAAATCGTCAATATTTAGTCTTTTAAGCACAAAGACTTAACAAGGCAAGTATTTATTAAAATTACTACTTCTTATATCTTTACTTAAGATATACATTTTAATCTTTTAAAATCTGCAAAAATACTTTCTTTCTATAGAAGTATTCATATTTCTTTTAAATATCTATTTATAATAGACAATAGTAATTTAAACTTTTAAAACTATTTATAGTCCAAAATACTACTTTTCTCCATCTCGTAGTTTTATGTACTAATCCAGCGTCTATTATTTCTCTAGCATAAAGTTTTTGATATATTTCTCCGATACGTGATGTTTCCATGATTATTCGTACGTAAATTGAGTTTCGATATTGAGAAGACCAATAGGGAATTATTAAGTTTCTACTGCATACTTATCATTTAAAAAAATTATAAAATTATATACAATAACACTCTTATGATTTTAAAACTGATTTTTAAGAGCGTTTATAAATTTACTTGGCTATTTTCTCAATAGCACGATTAACTTAGAAATTTAATTACAGAGAGCCCCCTTCAACAATTGAATCCAGCTTTTATACTCGAAGAGACTCCACATCTGATTGGTACATTTAAACAATCAAACTTTGCTGGCTTATTTACATATTTATCAACTCACTATTAAAAATAAAATAATGACTTATTTAATATTTAATATTATTACATTTTTTTACAAATAATTTTTATCGTTTATTCAAATCTATTAAACATTTTTTTAAAATATTCTTTCTCACTTAATTTAAATCTTAACTTTTATAAGATCATTTAAAATAAACTAAATCTTTTAAATACGTTATATTTTTAAGACAATATTTTTTAAAAATCAGATTTAATATTTTACATTAATATCTTTATTTTTATCTCGTGATAACTCACGTATTATTTATAAATTTCACAACATAATTTTAAAATAGTTTTTCAACTTTATGAGAAAGCTTCCAAGCATGTGTGTGTGTATCTCTAATTAACATCTGTTTTTACAATACAAGAAACGCTTCCCATAATCTAAAAATAACTTAACAATTGCTTTTTTAAAATAAATATTTATTTTTAAAAATAAATAAGATATTATATCAGATTTTAAAATAATTATTTGATATGATTAAAATCAAATATTAATCTCAATTTAAGTACTTATAATTTAAAATATTTTTATTCACTTTTAACATATATTTTAAATTAAATAAATATCTTTGTCTAATTTTAACTTGTCTTTTAATCACTTTAGCTTCAAACATTTGTTATTGAATTTATTAATGCAGTATTACATCATAATCATCATCATTTTAAATATTTTCTCAATATCAACACAATTCACATATCAAACACTCATAGATTGCTTTAATTAAACTTATGGTAACATTACCACAAGCAAAGTCAACATCACATATTTAAAATACTTCCTAAATTTAAAATTTTCTACTAGATTAGCACAAAACTTAAATGGTGACCCATACAAAAGGGCACAATATATATATATATATATATATAACTATGAATTTATATATATATACAATATATATATATATATATATATATATATATATATATATATATATTGTAACATAAATAAATGAGTTCAAATAGAAATAACTAAGTAAAGGTTCAAAATATAACACTATCAAGAATTATAAGCAAATTATTATAGCAATGTATTATAACTCAGGTATATGGAAATCACGTGAAGTGAGTACACTAGTAATTCAATAAAATATAACTCAGGTATACAGGCAGTAGGTTTTATCCACTTTCATTTCTTGGTTTGATGTTAAGTGCATGTTTAAACAAATACTAAGTGAATATGGTCTAGCAGGGCGCCACTAGATTATCTGAATCTAGACATGGTTATATCTGATAACCTTTCACATGTACCGGGTTTGAATCCCTTTTTGGTACTTTATTTATAATAAAATGGAAGATTTTGCTTTTTGAGCCATATCACTATAAGCACTAATAGTTAGGTAAAAGTAAAACATCTTTAAACCAAAGTGGAGTTCATTGAACATAAATCATTTCTCAGATCTTAACATAACAAATGTGTTTCAATATTTTTATAAGTTTACTAGCTCAGATTATATATAACTAATTTAGGATGGCAATTCACTCATCCTTGCATGAAATAGATGATGGGATGTGGTTATAATAATACTAAGAGATCACTAAATATTATAAAATCAATATTTATTTATGGCCTTTAAACAGTTAAACAGCTCATTAATTAAAACGTTGATGACGATGATGATGATGATAATAATAACGATAATGACAAGGGTTTCAACTACAGCTCTAGGACTAAGCCTAAACATAAAACTAAATTTTATAAAGAAATTCATAATTATTGCTTAATTTTAGCATATTTACTTATATCTTAAATAACTAATATTCAACCATTGATGATGATGAATAATCACACTTAACCAAGACTACACTTAATGAAATATATACGCCTCGTTTAATAAAACAAACTAATATTTATTACTACATTTCTAACATATACATAAAAATTTCTAGATAAATATGAAAATTGACATGAATAATAATAATAATAATTGATTATATAACAATCCTCAGATTAATTTTAAGTTCTTCCCCCTTTCCCTTCAAATGTATTTTGTATTAAGTTGGACGTCACATTGACCATGATTTTCACTCCATGAGAAAAGTATTTCAAGAAAAAAAAAAAATATTATCTGCTCATTAGCACACATACTTTAAAAATCCAACATGTAAATAGAATGTAAAAAAAAAATGTTAGTAAAATTGAAAGAGCAAGTTTTAGAAAAGAGTTTTAAATTATTTTCTCCCCCTCCCTTCCAAGCGCTGAAATCTATACTGAACTTGAAACAAAATAATCTAATATTCTAATACTACTCATTATTTCACATTCACTCCCAATTATACACATATAAAAATATTATTATGTATGTGCGTGTTTTATCCCATAATAACAAAATATTATTTAAAACCAAAATAATAATAATATATCAGTTAAAACTAAAATCATAATACCATAAAAAAAAATTGTTTTACACATTAATATTTTTCATAACTGTAAAATTAATAAACAAATAATTTTCATACATTCAAGATCATTTATGAAGCTCAAAGTTATTTTTAGTAAGACATTCTTGTTTTAATCGATCTGAATAGTCTTTAAAAGTTCTTTAAATAAAATGTACCACTTTATTGCTAAAATGTTTATTAAGACTGATATCATAAAGAAAATAGATATAAAAAGTCATATTACCGATCTTTTGTTTGTGGCGAATTTCCAAGGGTTCAAACTTGTCTTGTATAAGGTTTATATTTCTGCAGCTACCATTTCCGTTTTATGTGGGAACAATCTCTTTCTTGAGGTGTATAACTATTTGATGATGGTGACTCTATTGAGGTTATTTGCTTTAGTGGATAATTTGGAAATCATTATATTAATTTTTCTTCTCTTCCTGTCAAGCATGTGGATGAAATACAGCAGTTGTTTTCACATTTGTAAATTTTCTTGAGTTTAAAATCAGTTGTTGTAACAATTAATTGGACTTGATGATTAATATTTATCAGTAGATTAATTCATCTTCTTTGAATGCAGGTGAATGCTTTCTTCCTTCTATTAAAAACATCTTATTTCTCTGGTCAGTTGAAAGGTGTAGAATATTATTTTAGACACATCTTTTCTTTCCTATGTGATGTGCAGCTTCCCCAGATGGTCCGGAACCGATGGGACATACATATAATTTTTCTAGCAAGACATTTTTTTATATTTTCAGCATTCAATTTGATAGTTTAACAATCTGAATCAATCACAATAATCCTAATAATAATTCAAGACAGCTTTTTATATCCAATTTTTAGCTAACTTAACCAATCAGAGATAGCATCACTTGCTATTTTTGGACAAATTTGTTTTAATTAGATCTCTAATTTATTTTCAACTATATTATTTTTCAACTGAAAAGTTTAATCCTTTTTCCAGACACTTTTGTTTAAAAAAAAAATAGACTCAATCCTTATTTCCTTTCTTTTCTTTTTTTTTTCTTTTTAACATCCAGGTAACACTTCAAATCTTTGAGCTTCCTTCTTTAGATCTTGAGATAAGACAATTTCAAAATTAGAGCTCTGACCCATTATAAGCTTCCAAAGTGAAACAATCATTTACAAAAAAAAATTGCTACAAAGATCGATATCTGATTAAACAGATTTCCTCTTTTAACAAAAAAAATTGTACAAAAAAAATAATTTGACAGATTTAATACTTCCTTTTCTTTCAATATTTAGGAAATGTAAATTTTTGTATGTAATGTACACACATCCTTCATTCTTTCAAATCATTCATAAACTAACCTTAAATAATATGATTGCTAGCTTAGTAATTATAACCCAATTATTTAATTAAGTCTGTAACTTTTAAATCCCAATTATAATTAAAGAAAAGCAAAATAAAAGTATAGAATAAAATATTAGAATTGATCAAGCATAGGTTAGTTTTAAAGAAAGTTAAAATGTTTAATATTTGAAATATAAAACAATTAAATAATTTACACATACATTGCCTATATGTATGCATTATAACTTTGCTTTTTTAACAGAAAAACTAAATATTAAATAGTTTAAATGTGTGTATTACCTTTCTATCAACACACAAACAAATAAAGCATATAATTGTTGACCCACTCTTTCTGTCTAAAGTGTTTAAGATTTTGATCTGGTAGGGTTTGAACTTGGATGCCCTACAGCTTCTTTTATGGTTATATAAAATTGTGATGATGATTTTTGGTTTACCTTTTCTACATGCACATTACTATAAATTTAGCTAGTGACTAAATTGTAATGGCACAATTCAAATACACAAATTATGCTTGTGTATATATATATATATATATAAGGAACTTGAACTTAGACTTTCAAGATCCCAACAGCTATCCAATCCATCTTTTTAAAAAGTCCCTTATAATTATATTGTCTGTAGTATAGAGCATGTATTTAAATATAAAGATACCTACTAATATTAGGAATACATGAAAAAATGAATTAATAAAATGTAATTTTTCACGCAATCTTTTATGTATTTACTTGAATTCATTCTATCTTTTGAGTTCTAAATATGTCATCTCATTCCATTCCTTTTTATTACATTATTGTACTATTTAGTTACAGTTACAGCATATATATTTAAAATAATAATAGCTATATATTAATTACAGACAGTTTGTTAATATAAAGGATAAAATTTACGGAAATGAGCTACCAAGAAACGTTAGGCGTTACTGCCCTAGTCAAGTAGTTCGTTTATAAAACTCCAAAAATAAATATCTAATCATCATATCAATGAAAAATGTTAGCTTATGTGATCACCCCTGCTTAGTTCTTTATATATATAAAATTTAGATTTGCATTTTCAAGAGTTTTAATTTTTTCTGTCTTCAAATTTAAGAAATCATGCATTTTAAATAAAAAAAAAAAGATCAGTATAATGCTAATATTAAAGATAAAGATATATTCAGACAAATCTAAAATAGTTCACATCTTTTACCCATAAGAATTATTACTTTATGCTTTTAAAACACTTATTGAAGAAAGAAGTGCAAGCAAATTAATACCAATAGCCCATATATGAAAGATTGATTTCCCCTCACATAATTTATATAGTAAATAGATATATAGGTAGATGGATGGATGAATCGATACATAGTTAGTCTGATGAATGGATAGATAGGTTGATCGTTGAATAAATAGAACTGCTTTTAAAATAGCCCTCTTTAGGGCAAAAGCTTCTTAAACAAATCCTCATAAAATTAGTAAAAGGGGAGGCATTACTATCCTGACTTGACAAGTGCTAAGTGGTGAAGATCTGAGCTGTTTTTTTTTTCTTTGCTGCGTTCTCTAGCAAGAAATAATAATGTACCCATTTTAATTAGATCTTCATTTAGGTGATGAAGAAAATTAACCTAATTAAAACCTGAAAAGAAAGAAAATTATCTGGTCTGGATTCAAAGTTGCCACTATAGGACTATACTATGTGTGTAAGTGTGTGATCATACTTTATATCACTACTTCAGAATCCTGGTTGTAAGTCACATAAAACATCAGACAACAAAATTATCTAGGAATATTCTCAAAAAACAAAAGTTATTAAAAAGTTTTAAAAATATATAAATATAATTTAAAACAATCAGTTTATTACTTTAATTGTTTTCATTTTTTTTTATCAGAAGATAAAAATCTTTCACTGATATTATTTTTAAAAAAAAAAAATTACTATCAAAACAAATAAATAGAATTTGTAAACTGTTTTGGGGAAGATATTAGTTCTTATTATATCTATATTTGAACTCTGTTCATCTATTTACAACGTATACATGAGTTCTAAAAATGATATACAATGTGTTTTTTTTTTTTTTAAATTGCAATTTCCAATTTATTAACAAGTGATGTAAATACATTGCTAAGTACAATAAGCTCAAAAAAATGTAAATTTGTAATTATGTAATTAATATTTTTGAATGATCACTAAAATAGAAATATGATAACATAGTAAAATTAACAATATGGTATTTATTTTTATGTATTGTAAAGTATAATCATTTAATGACAGATTCTTTTTAAAACCAGTAAAACAATTTAATTCCACTTCTGTTTAGATAAACAAATCAGAAATTAATCCTAAAAAATATGTGAAAATCTGAGTTTGGAAACTTGTTTTTTCCACTAAGAAAACTGTATAATAGCTTCAAACATTCTTTAAAGTGTCTTTAAAGTATATTTTTGTTTGTTTTCTTAGCACTAGTTTAAATGTAACGAATTTATTAAATGCTATAAAATCGTTTCGTTTTATAACTAAATGTTGATTCAAGCTATATATGCGTTTATATATACTTGAAATGTTATATTCAAATTTAAGGAGAATACAAACTATAAATGCGTTTTTGTTTTATAAAAAGTTATGCATCTCTCAATTATATATTGCTGAAAGATAACTTTGGTTAATTATACTCATGGATATATTTATTAAGAAGCTATTTTTTGAAGAATGAACATTTATTCATATTAATATATGTTATATTAATTGATTATACACTCATTTGTTTAAAAATGAAGTCACAAAATAGCAAACAGAATTCAATATCATCATTCAGTTGAGCAATCTGACTTTTTATTTTTCTCAATTTGCAATTTATTTATGAATCTTCAATTCTCTGGAAATTCTAAACTTATACTGTTCAGAGGAATAAAAAACAGGAGTATGTTTGTTTTTGTAATAAAAATTTATTTAACTTTCCCAATTCACATTGCATTTTCTCACTGATTGCATGATTACTTATGTTTTCTAATGACTTAAAGATATACATTTATTTATTTTTCACAGCTAATATCTCTAGTTTCTATCGTTATTATTTTTTATCCTATTATTTGTTTTATTTTGGTTATTTTTATTCTTAATTTATTGCAACTTGTATGAATTTACTCCACCATCTTGATTAATACTTATTATGTCTGCAAGGACTCCCAAATATATATTACCAATCACATTTTAAACATTGAATTATCTTTTTAAGGTTTTTCACCAAAAAAAATAAAAAGTTTTTTATTACTTCATGCTAAAGTCACTATCAAATAAATTGGAAAGTACCAAATCCTATAATCCATCTTTAGTCATTTTTTTCTATATTTAATGATTCAGCTTAAAAATATAATTTTGATTTTCTATATAAGTTAGGATCTGTAAACAATAGCAAGTAATATAACTAGAAAATAGAATATTATGACCAAATAATAATTACTGACCACTATTGATAATTTGTCAATGTTTCCCTGTGTGGTTTAATGCAGTGTTAGAGTATAGGACTATAGTTTGGTACTTCCAGTTCCAATATCTGAATGTCTTTTGAATCCTCAAGCATTAAAGTCATTTGGTTATTTATTTTTGCTTGCCTCTTTTATATTCATATTGAAAAGCTAAATCAAAAACTTTAATGAGCATAATTAAGATTCAGACAAATAAATCAAAAAACTGTCTTCACTTAGACTAAGATAGTAGATTTAGCTTTAGCAGAAAAGTCTTCTAATAATCAGATAAACTCAAAAACTTATTTACATCTTTCATCCATGAAACTCTTCATTTTAATAGTCAAAATAAAAGTTACAGATCACATGTCTCTATTCTCTTAAGCTTGTAAGTTATAAACAATGAGGATTGCCAATTTCTCAACAAGCTTTGTGATAAATGCTTAGCCAGAGCCAGCACTTAAAATATCTGTCAGGAACCCCCCCCCCAAACTCCTGACCATGGTTTCGTGCTTTGGCACTCCTCAGAGAGGTGCTAGGTAGAGTATCCCTTCCCATTCAATTTTATATCTCTCTTCATGCAACATCACAATAATTTTATGATTATTTAATTATATAAAAATTATAAAAATATAGAAATGAAACCAAGGTTAATGCATTTCAAAATAAGACCGAGTAAAAGTAATCATTTTAATTGTTTATTTAAATCAATAAACTGTACACGCTTACACACACCTGCACATATATAATGTAATATATAAGGGATTCGAACTCAGACTTTCACATGACCCTAAGCTCTCCATGCCATCTCATATTGCTGACCCACCTGCTCATACACATATTGAAAAGATAAATAATCACCAATATTAGTATTTCATACTAAACCAGCAATCATCAGTTGGTCCAGATTACTATCTCCACACATATATACAATCAGTGCTCAGCTTTATGTTAAGATAGCCAATCTTCATACTTTAATGGACAGGCTTCAGACTACTCCAACCTACAACTCTTTAGCCATCCATTTCATTAAAAATCTGATGATGGAACATATTTGTCAGATGTGTGAAAGCCAGTACAGGGTATTAATTTACATATTAAAAACATAGTGCATTAAAGGTCTGCCCATCCCTCACATATGTATGTAAATGGATTATTCTCCAGTACATGAGGGGTCAGAATGACTAAATGGTCAACATGGGTAGGATGACAACTTGGCACTAACGTGGGCTTTAATTCTTTATATAATATTTTGAAAATGACATATCTTCACAGTTAGAAGATTTTAAATAATTAAAAGATGAAGTAAATTAATTGTGCTAGACATAATTGCTTTTTTTTAATATAGTAGCTTTAATGAGGTGAGAAAAGATGAACTTTTTTAAAAAACAATTGAATAATAATGGTTACCTCTCACAAAGTGAATTTTTCAGTGATCATCTTATGATCTTGAGGATTTACAATATTTCTCAATATTAATGTAGTATCTTTGATTTGTATACCCATTTAATTATCACTAACAACTATATAGTTTTGCCTAATATTAGAAATTATGAATTAAATATTTTGCTGTTAATAATTAATATTTTATCTAAAATACATAATACAAAATTTATAAATATTGTAATATCTTCCATTAGATAATTTTCAGTTGTTTTTTGTCAGGTGTGTGTGTGTGTGCATGTGCGCAAAATCACTCGGAACAACTATATAAATATATATTAATAGAATTATTTTTCAAACTATATATATTTAAGATCTTTAAGGCTGAAGCAGAAAAAGTATTTAAAATACATTTTGTAAAAACCATGTTTGTGTCAATTAATAGAGAAAAAATCACTGATTATTCATAGTTTTTAAATATTTATAATTATGTCTAAGATATTATCATTATCATGATTTTTGCATGATAAAGGTTTTTCAAGCTTAATTTAGTTTCTCAAATTCATACTTCTTTTCTTTAGATTATTCCAACCAACTTCCTTATCTCTGCAATATATCTCACATGAGGCTTTTTTTTTTTGTCTTTTACAACCTCTTTGAATCCATTTTAAAATTTCAATTATGTATCTACTGACATTTTTAAAAAACATGTTTTCATGCTAAGACCACTTCATTTTCTTAATTTTATCAATAACATAAGTAATAACTTGTATTTTTTTTATTTAGACATTTTTCTTTTGATCCATTAGGATTACTTCCAACATATATTTTTTCAGACTTTTTGTGTAGTCTAAAACATTCAAGATTCAGCTTTATATATAAACACTGCTAAAACACATTTATTACATCTTTTTTTTTAAAAAAAAAAAAACATATTTAATATTGGGTTGTTTTTGACAAAAGTACTTCATGCAAATTTAATTCTATGATGAATTTTATTTGATATATTTCCATTTGTAATTATTGGAATGTATTTTTATCAATTTTCATTTTCTTTTTTGAAAACTTATGAAAGATCAGGTTTTACTTGTCTTATTTATCTTTACTTCTACTTTGATGTTTTCATCTAACAGATTTTGTAATATTTTCTTAACCTTTAAAGCATCTATAAAATATAGCTGACATAAGTAATCAATGTCTATTTCTTTTATTTTTTATTTAATCTGTAAACTACTTTCTTAAAACTGTGGAATAAAGTTTTTGTAAAATGTGTGTACCCTATCATACAATTTTATTAATGTTAATCTTATTAATGACATCATGTAATTTGATCAGTATTACTGCATTTTGGCAAATATTCTTCAAAATTTGACATTGCTTGGATCTAGGATTTGCTGCTCTAAAGTTTTAATCATCACTAA
Organism: Epiperipatus broadwayi; assembly: GCA_028023455.1. Classification (NCBI taxonomy): domain Eukaryota; kingdom Metazoa; phylum Onychophora; class Udeonychophora; order Euonychophora; family Peripatidae; genus Epiperipatus; species Epiperipatus broadwayi. Next base: position 31,712,815 of record JAQFVV010000001.1, read on the forward strand.
AATGTTATAAAATTTACTGCCCTTGCAATTTATAAATTCAGTGTAAAAATGATAACTCTATAATGTGATAACAGCATTTTAAAGTTTTGTTCTTTTAATTCATTTAATCCAAAGCAGGGTCCTCAATCCTCAGCCCTAGATGACTATGAATGTGGTCTAACACAAAATTATAAACTTATTTAAAACATTGTAAAAAAGTTTGTGATTACATGTCACAATGTGATTAAAATAAACATATTTTATGCATTCAAATACAAAGCCAAATATTGAACTAGTTTTATGTTTTCTTCTTTTACTTTTGTAATAAAATTAATATAAAAAACATCAATGATGTTTCATTATTTAGATATGTACATTTTCTATATTAGGGATCACATGCATGGAATCTGTTTGACAAGTTTAAAAGACTCTCCTAATAAATCCTTGCACAATTAGGATTATTATCTAAGAACTTTTTTTTGTTTATCTGTGGTGGTAAATATCATGAAAATTTTGCACATACATTTTTTTGCCTATCAACTTTTGGTAATATTTATATATTTAATATGTGGCCCAAAACAACTTTTATTTTGTCCAATGTGACCCAGAGATGCCAAAAGGATTAGCCATCCATAAAAAAATTATCATCCATATTTTACTAATTTGATTATTTTAAACATTTTTTACTCTTTTCACTTTTTATATGTCACCTTATCTCAATTAAAAATTTATTGAGAATTGGAAATTTTTATATAGGCTATATGTGCAGCAATCATTAATAGAGTGTCAAATATCTTCTTATTGAATTCATTTCATTTTTAATTATTTGCAAATTTTAATTTAAACTCATTAAAGAATTTTTCTCTAATTAAAATTTCAAAAAATAAATCTGAGTTTTTAAAAATATATTTGATATATTTATTTGCATATTTTGTATTATATATATGTTTTTGGGCTGCAGAAAAGAGTTTGCTATTAACTGAAAGGAGACCCTTTAATTCCTCTTGGAGGCCTTAAAGGAACCAAGCAGGGCAAATTCCTAATGTTCATTCCGTATGTTTTTGTCATTTCAGCTGTTATTATTATGTGATTATTCATATAGTATATGAACATGGCTGGGCTGCTCACCAACATGCATTAGCCAGCATGGTGGAGGTTATTGGCTTTTTACCTCTGAGTTTAAGATCAAGAAACACCATGGTCTTTCTTCTCAGTACCTGATAAGACAGAATGAATGTTTGTGTAAATGATAAATAATTTTTCCAATACATATATACAATTATCACAGGCAAAAATAAAGCATGGCCATTATTCCCAGGAGTTTGTAAAGTCACCAACCAAGGCAGCAGTTGGTGGCCGAAGGCAGAAGGTGCTAAGAATCCCCTGATTGCAGACCCAGGCTGCCATTTGATGACGACTTTTTATTTAGGTACTTACAACTGCAGATCACTTTCAAGTGAAGGAAGATTGCAAGAATTAGAAGAACTGTCTTATATTAAATGGGACATTATTGGACTTTGTGAAGTTAGAAGAAAAGGTGAAGAGACAATTGATTTAAAAGTGGACATATGCTCTATTATAAAGGCACAAATATTGGAAATACAAGTGGAGTAGGATTCATTATAAATAAAAAGTGGAAGAACAATATTGTGGAGATTGATGGTGTATCGGACAGAGTGGCAAGATTAGTTATACAACTTAATAGCAGATACCAAATGCAGATAATTCAGGTTTATGCCCCAACAAGTTCTCATAGTGATGAAGTGGTAGAAGATTTTTATATGGATGTACAAAAGGCTTTTGATCAGAGTAAACAACATTTTAAAATTGTTATGGGAGACTTTAATGCTAGAATTGGTAAACAAATGAAAGATGAAAGTGCTGTAGGTAATTTTGGTTATGGTAATAGAAATGAGAGAGGACATAGACTTGTGGAGTTTGCAGAAAAAGAAAAACTTTATATTATGAATTCTTTTTTTGAGAAAAATGTTAAAAGGAAATGGACATGGAAGCATCCAAATGAAGGTACAGCAGAATTGGATTATATTTTGACTAACAGGAAATACATATTTCAAGATTGTAATGTTCTTAATAAATTTAACACAGGAAGTGATCATCAATTAGTAAGATGTAAGATACATGTTAATGTAAAACTAGAGAGACAAAAATTATTAAGAAAAACAATATTTACAGTTGATATTCCTAATCTTCAGAAACATTCTAATGAATTTAAATTAGAACTTACAAATCGGTTTCAAGTATTAGTAGATTTTGAACATGATTCAGATTTGAATGAAATTAATATGAAAATAACTGATACACTTTTAAAAACTGCAACAAAGATAGCTGGTAGAAAAAAGCAGCAATTGACCAATAAAATTTCTACTGAGACTAGAGAATTTATGAAGAAAAGAAGGAATATGAAGATATACAAAAATGATGCATTAAAAAGAATTGAATATCTCGAATTTTGTAAAATGGTGCAGAAAAGAGTTGAAAATGATATAAGAAAGTATAACTGTGAACTAGCAAGGAAAGCTGTAGAAGAAAATAAAAGTCTCAAGAATGTAAAACAACATTTTGGTATTGGTAGGAAATTTATATCTGCAATAAGAAAAAAAGATGGAATTATTACTAAAAAGAGAGATGACATCATGAAATTGGTAGAAGATTTTTATCAAGAATTATATAGTAATAAAGAACAAGTACCTCCTATATCTATTACATATTCCGAATTGCCCAGAATTTTAAATGAAGAAGTGAGACATGCAATTAAATGTATGAAGAAAGGAAAGGCTCCAGGTAATGATGGAATTATAATTGATATATTAAAAGAAGCAGGTGAAGAAATATAATTTTTTTTAGCAAAGTTATATACCAAATGTCTAAATGATAAAGATGTACCAGATGATTGGAAGAATGCAGTAATAATATTAATATTTAAAAAAGGTGATAAAGAAGATATTAGAAATTACAGACCTATCAGCCTTTTATCAGTTTTATATAAAATTTTTACCAAGATAATTACAACTCGTCTACAGAGAACATTGGATTTCCACCAACCAAGAGAACAAGCTGGATTTAAAAGTGGTTTTAGTACAGTAGATCATATCCAGGTATTGAGAGAAGTTATAGAAAGGACAAATGAATATGAGTTGCCATTATGTTTTGGATTTGTAGATTATGAAAAGGCATTTGATTCTATAAACATTTCTTCAGTGATTAAAGCATTGGATCATCAAGGTATAGATCCAGGATATTGTCATATTTTAAAGAATATTTATAAAAATGCAACAGCAACAATTAGATTACATAATGATACTGGGAAAGTCAACATTGAGAAAGGTGTAAGACAAGGTGACTCCATATCTCCAAAAGCTTTTACAGCAGTGCTGTAAGAAGTATTTTGTGGATTAAAATGGGAAACTAAAGGAGTGAAAGAAAATGGAGCTTATTTAAGTCATTTAGATTTCACAGATGATGTAGTTGTTTTTGCAAATAATGCTTCAGAGCTGCAGGAAATGTTGCAGGAGTTATCAGATGAAAGTAGGAAAGTAGGACTAAAGATAAATGTTAAAAAGACTAAAGTAATGTTTAATCGATTTGCTCAAAATATGAAAATAAAGATTGATTATGATGAATTAGAAGAAGTTAACAATTACAAATACCTTGGTCAGATTATTAATACAGATGGAAACATAATGGATGAAATTAATCATAGAATTAAACTTGGTTTGAGTGCTTTTGGTAGAAATAACTTGATACTAAAAGGAAATATGCCTATGTGTTTGAAAAGGAAGGTTTTTAATAAATGTGTTTTACCAGTTCTTACTTATGGATCTGAGACTTGGACACTTAATAGAAGAGCAATACAGAGACTTCAGACCACTCAAAGAAGTATGGAGAGATGTATGTTGGGAGTAACAAGAAGAGATCAAAAATGCAATGTATGGGTAAGAGAACAAACAGGTGTTACTGACCTCATTGAAAAAATTAAAAGATTGAAGTGGAGTTGGGCTGGACATATTGCTAGAAGAGATGATAATAGATGGACAATTGAAATTTTAAACTGGATTCCAAGAGATTGTAAAAGACCCAGAAAGAGACCACACATGAGATGGATGGATGAAATAAGAAAGTGTGCAGGGGGAGTGTGGAGAAGAGAGGCTAAAGATCGAAGAAGATGGATTAAACTTGTAGAGACCTTCATCCTGCAGTGGATTGATAATGGTTGTTGTTGATGATGATGATGATGATATATTTTATTTTATTTATTTTTTATTTACATTTTGGGTGAATTTCTGAAATTTCTTGGAAAATTTGTGCCTTGACAAAGATTATAATAAATATAATGTGATAGGTAGATCTAATATTTTATTTTAAAATGTTCATATTAAATTATTTCAATAATAAACAATTTTAAAAAAAGTAAAAAAACAGTGATGCAATTTATACATTAATATTATTAAAATATTTTTGAAAGTTATGAATATAAAGTGCTAATTGTATTTTATTGACTTTTCTTTTTCTAGCTTTGCATTAACACATAACTTACATTTTAATAATTAGTTGTTTCTTAAGTTGAATCTTGCAAACACATTATAAATTTGAAATACAACTCTGCATTCTTTTCACTTTGATGTTTCTATGTTTATTTTGATTTTTTAAAAAAAAATGAAAATCCATAGCATATAGTTTTTATTTACCTGAATTTCCATAAATCTATGCACTTATTCATTTCTGGATTTATAATCAGATCTCCCCTCAGATTTTTCATTTTTCAATCATTTTTTAATTTTAGCATTAAAATTATTTCATGAAAATTTTTAAAATGTCAGTTAGTGTATACCCATATAAAAATTCTCTTTAAAGAATAAGAACGTGTTGAGTCTTAAACCTAAATTATCTATATTTGATCATTTTTATTAAAAAGAGTAACTAATCTTACTTTCATCACAAATGTTATATTATTATTCTATTTTTTTTATATATAATCAGATCATGTTATTTGTAATTTTAATATTTAAATCTTTATATTAAAATGTCTTTATTTTTTATATCAGTATCCTCCCCATTTTTTTTTCAACTTCACAAAATTGATAATATTTCACTCAATATTTGAAAATATTGCCTTCAAAATATTTATGGAGTGTTTCGTACACATGAAAGTTGTATATAGTTGAATATGATAGACAGAAGAGTCATCATAAAATGATAACCTAGTTATTTGACTCAGATTTTTTTTTTTTTTGCATATTCTACCTTCTGTTACTAATTACTGTCTTGGTTTATGTTTTTACAGATTATGAAATTTAAGAATTATCTAGTATCTGAAAAAAAAGTCCATGATGTCGTCATAATCTTAAACTAGGAGTTAAATGTCTGTAAACTCCCCAAATGACCAAGTGTTTTTGGAATGTAAAACAGCCATGTTTTCTTACAATATACATAAGCAATATAATAATAATAGTTACAACAATATGAACGACGTATGAAGTGAATAATAAGAATTTTCCGGTTCTGTTCTTTTACGATACAAAAAAGACTGCAATTGCTCATTTAATAGAAAACTCCTTTAGGGAATTAATATTTTTAGTAATATTTTTAATTTTATATATTTCCCCTTTAATAAAAAATTGTAAGCTATTACATAGTTTGCATATATATATATATAGTACATACTATATTTATATATGTATTTATAAAATTACAAAAACATTTTTATATATGCTTATTAAAATCACTAATTACAACAGTGAAATATTTTTATAACCATCCATTAATTAAAAATTTCTATTTTTTAAACTTAATGAAGAATTGTAATAATTGAAAAAATGTTGTTAAAAAAAAATTCATACAAAAAATGTATAATTATTCTAATTTCCATTTTGTCATTCCTCCACCTCTCTTCCTCTTATTTAAGTCAATGTTTAGGTTAGATAATTTTCGATTGTTCCCTGCCACAATTCAAGACAATAAGACACATTTACTAAAATTATAAAAACAATGAATCAACCCCTCCTTCCATCACCAGCACATCAGCATTGCCAAGCAGCTAATTATATCTAAAGTAATTAGCTTCACATGGTTAATTATCAAATTAGCTTTTATATGAGTCATATCAAGTAATACAAATACACAAAGAAATATAGAAATCAATCTTTTCTGCTTGACTACAACATGCTGGGGAAAGTGTTGGAATTAATTAATTAAAAAAATGCAGACATGTCAAATATTTTGCGTTTGCATTCATAATAATTATAATATATATAAATTCAAATGGTGCTCTGAATAGCAGTTATTATTATACAAATTAAAATTAATAACGTAAACTTTAGCATTTATTTGTTTATTAACACGTGATTTTTTTAGACAGATTAACTATTAAGTAATAAAGGAATCTGCAGGATTCCAATAAGAAGATAAATTTACTAGTGGGTTTATTAAGACTTTCAATTATGGTACCACACTTATAAAGTCAACAATCATTATTGGTTTGATTAATACATTTTGTTTGTCTCAGCTATATAGATGACAGATAGTTAAATTCCATTTATGAAACATAGGACAATGACCTTAGTAGTCTGTTGATGATACTCCATCCATATGACTTTATTGCTGAATCCGAAAAAGAAATTTGCTGAAACCTCATAAGAAGTCTATTTTAATGCCATAATTCTTTAATTGCTTGAATGGATTATTGGTTGGACATTTACAAAGACAATTTTGATTCCTGATAGTTTTAGGGGTAGTAATGAAATTATATTTTTTATTAGTGATTAATCTAATCTACAGTTTAGCCAATTATTCTATTATCTATAATAAGTAAAATACTATTTATATTAAGGAGAAATAAAAGCTTGCACATAATTATTTTATATAGAATATAAAATATCAGAATTATATTCATTTACTAAAACGTTAAATTAGAAGTTACAGAGTTTATATTCAAAATAAAATAAAAATATACTGAGAGCTGATTGAATTATTATATTTTTTTGTATTTTTTAAGCTGAAAATCCAACTACAAACTTGAGCTCTAAATTATGCCTCTCTTATATTAGTAATAAACTGCTTATGATAAAAAAGCATTAAGAAAATAATGATAATAATAACAATAATAGAATATCTACAGACTAAAAGTACTTTTGATAGTCATTGTATTATTTTACTGCTATTATTTTAATCTTATGATTATTACTGTATAGTGAATCTTCTGAGGTAAGTTGCTATAATAATTTTTGATAGATATTCATGGAAAGCAATGTAGGGTTAATTGATTAATTCTTTGAAATTGTAAAATCTGGTTTAGTTTTACATAACATATTGTGTATGCAAAAATGAATAAAATACTTTTTGTAATTATGTTTATAAATATAGCCAAATATATAAAACATGTATGTATAAAAGGTTCTCTAATTATACTTTTTTTGTATTGATAAATATGGACATGGATATTAGTGATTAGTATGGGTTAACACCTAAATCACTAAAATTTACATATAAATGGCTGATTCTGAAACATTTATGTGCCACAAATTTTATTAAAATTCTTATTCAACTTCATTCAAGTTACTGTTGTTACTAAACATCTCATCTCTAGATTTAAATTTAATTTTCATGTAAAAAAAAATATGTGTAACTTAGCATAGAGTTCAGAAGTGAGCATAACAGTTGGGTGACTAATTATTTGTGAATATCATAATTTTAATTCTTAAAATACATAGTTCCACTTATTCAACCCATTACATATTTTGTATAGCACATGTTTTTTGTCTTTTATAAATAGCCAATTAACATCAAGATCTTGCTATGAAATCATCTATATAATAAATAATCTATATATCTCTGTTTTTCTCCATACTCTTATAATAAAGTGGGTAGCAAATTGTACTTTTTATTTGTTAAAAAAATATAACACGTGCTAAAAATGAATAATAGAACTTGATTTGATACATACATATTTATTCTTAAATTCCACCTAAAAAAATCAGTTTTTTTTTCCATGAATTATATAATTTATTAAATTGTATCTATCTTTTAGTTTTTATTAGCATTGTATTTTATAGAATTTTTTATTTATTTATCTTATATGCTCTTTGTTACATATTTAGCATACTTTGGTTAAAATTTTAAATTTCTATAAATATCAATCATTCAAACACAATTAAAAAGATGTATGAAAAGTCTCTCAAAAAGTTGATGAGACAAGAAAGTAATGAATCACATTACTATAATCATTATTCTATTTTTTAAAATTTATAATTAAAAATTAACATAACAAACTCATTGATAGGGGTTTTTTTTTGTTTTGTTTTTAAAAATCATCTGCAATTGTCACTTTATATATCAAAATCAAATAAGAACAGTATTCAAAAACTTCTTTTTAAAAGAAATATGTATTGAAATATGTATTTTTTAACTATTAATGATTTTTTTTAAAAAAAGCAATAATTTATTTGATATTTGATAATAATATAAATTAAATGATCACATAAATAAAATTTATTATTACTTTTTTTTTTCCGATTACTCAGTTGGATTTAAATTCTGTGAGCAACATTTTTTTATTTTGCATTAAGTAGTTAGTTTATTATTATTTATTTTTTTACCCACTTTTTTTAAAACAGAATTTTAAGATTTATTTATTTTTAATTGTAAATTGATTAATATTATTAAATAACAAAGTTTGACAAAAATTAGATTAAGATAAAAATTAAAAAGTAATTATGAGACATTGAAATTATGATAAAAATTACTTAAACAATAATAATGTTTTTCTCTTTATGGAAATAAAACATATATATATATATATATATATATATATATATATATATATATAGGTTACATATATATATATATATATATATATTGTAACCTTCCAGGTTAGCACCAGAAAGAAATGTGGGAATGTCATATTTGTGCTAACAATGGCTGAAAGTAAGTAGTTGAGAAAAATGAATTGTGATATAATCTAATATTTAAAATTGAGTTTTTAGGAAAACTAAACTTAAATTGTGATGTAATTTGCTAGTTGAAGTTAGGATTTTAACAAAATCAAAATTTTAAATGGGTATATTGATTGGTGGAGTTTTGGACTATATGTTTAGTGGTAGATGTTTGTGTATAGTAAAGGATTTACATATCATAATAGGCAGACACATAAATATATTATTAATTAGAATTTGCTTTAATATATTTTATTTATAAGTTACTGATTATATATTGTCTTAGAATCTTATGTTTTAAAAATGATAAAGATTATTTGTAATAGTAAATAACATTTCTAAAATTAATAATTAGTATTTAATATTTTTTTTATTACTATGTTTATTATATTTAAATATTTTATTGTTAAAATTTTTATAAATAATATTTCTGGAAAGCTTCCAAAGTTGATTGTCATAGAAACACAGAGGGCGTGAGTGGAGAAAGACATAAAGTGTAAAACTTGAAAGTAAAAAAAAAAAGGCTCCGAGGAAGAAGAAAAAAAGGAAACTTAAAAGAATCAATAACTCTCTAAAAGTATTACAAATATTAAAAAAACATCGCAAGGATTCTAATGATATGTTTATGGAAAGTTTTTATTATACTACTGGAGTAATAAAACCATGAAGAGATAGACCCAGAGGAAAATCAGCCCCTAACTTCTATTAAGCTATGGTTCAGGTTTGCTACCTTTTCAAAAATACCTTGATGTCACGTAAGATAAGTAATATAATTTATTTCAAGATATTGCCAAAAGTAAGTAATATTAAAATGGCAAAATGGTATAAAATAATGCTAGCACAATTTTTTTCATTAGACGCTAAAACCAAATGCCTAATATTAAATTCTAATCATTTTTTATCAATCTTCTGCAAATTAAAATTTAAAATAAAAAAATTTGTCTACTTAATTTCATAACCAGAGGATCATTTTCTACCGTATAACTTTGCTGGTCACGTATATATAGTGAAATAATGTCAATGCATGCAAATATCATTTTTAACACCCGTCACGGAATTCTAGGATAAAAAAAAAAAACTCTTATCATTCTTAACAAGTTATGCTTAACAATCGGATAGACATTTTTTTTTTTATGTTATAATTTACCATTGTTTTTAAAATTAATATGTATGTTTCTTTAACTTTCAACCTTCAATTTTCTTTTAAAAAACTTAATATGTAATAATGGGATATTGACAAATAATTTTTTTTTTGATTATAATAGATGTATAAACAATTTTTTTTTTGTTTTGTGTTCTTTTAAAAAAAAAAAAAACCAAACAATGTAATTTCATTATCATTAGAGTATGATAATTTATTATTTTGTATGATTTAGAAAGTATATAATAGGTGATTCTGGATATTCGGATGTGTGCATGATGCTATAGATTATTATTTTAAAGATGTCGTATTTATTATGCAATTTAGTTAATGAGGTATATTTAAAGAAAATAAAGAATTGAAACCTTATCTGTTGTAAGTTCAGTATATAGGAGTTATATTGAATGTGAGTTGAGGGTGGAGATGGTCAAGGGACAATTAGGTTATGTAGATTAAGTTTGGAGATATTCGTTAATTCTTAAGCATATAGATATAAGTGTTTGGTTATTATTTTTCCCTGCCTTTATTTATTTTGTATAGTTACTGCTAGATGACTTACACCGATTGTAACAGATAAGTGTTAAATATTTTTTTTTTTTATAATATGTAAAAGATGATTGATTTGTGGCATCATACAAGTTTATAAGTAATCTAATAAAATATATTTCATGAATACATTATGTTTACAATATAATCAAATGCACATATTCGATATATATATATATGATTAACATATTAAATAGTAGTCAATTTTGATTTTACCTTAGAAGAGATGTAACTGGTTATCAAGGTGCATAAATAATATTTTTTTTTATTATAATTATTTCTTTTGTCTTTTTTTTTTTTTTTTTTTAATAAATACTTTTAATGAATTAAAAGTCCAAATGAATTGCTTGACTATTTAAGTTCGATTCTCTATTTCCACACATACAAGTATAGTTAACATAGCATAGAGATTTGCCAGTAGAAGTCAATTTATTTAATTTGTCTGGTGATAATAAATCTCAGTATTACAATGATAATAATATATTTTACTTTGCTTGGAATAGATAGTGATATGGATATAAAGGTACCCGGTCCTAATCATTATCTATCCTATAATAAATGTAATAATTGTAAATTTTGCAATAGTTTTGGTATTGAATAGATGCTCTGAACATATTTAAATTAATCTTATAGTATTATTGTTTATAGACATTTTATCATCCTTGTTGGCCTCATATATAAAGACCATATCCTATAACCTCAACTGAGTTAAGCCATAGAACAATTTACAATGATAAATTTTATTCTATCTTGTATAGAATTGGCACCTGGGCAATTATAAATAAGTGAAAAAATGGAGGTTATAGGTGAGAGTTAAAGTGACTGCCTAACTGGGGCTTGATATACGATTGGGCTAAAGTGACCACCCAGTCGTGGGGCCTGATGGTTGTAGGGTCTGATATAGATTTAGATTAAAGTGGCACACAACGTGGATGGCTTGTTATATATATAGAGGCCACAAATGCTAGGGTTAAATGGCTGTCCCTGTTTAATTAAGTCTCATAGCCTGATATATTTATGGTTAAGTGGTGGCATGCAATGTGGATGGCTTGATATACATGGGTTAAGTCTCATATCCTGTAGAATATTTATCTTTTGTTGGTTTAATGGGTATAATGGTGACCCAAACATTTAGGGCCTTGATTAATTAAATCTCACATCCTGTAGACTGCATATCTTGTTGTTGGCTCAATCATTGGGTTCTATATTAATTAAATACCATACCCTGTAAGTGCTTGTGTTTTTGGTGGCTTATATTTTAATGTCTCCAAGATTATCTAAATGTAGGTTCATTAATTAATTTTGTTGGTTAAATACCATAAGCTATATGAGTAAAACAGTATTGTTAGTCAAAATATTTATTAAAAAAAGAATAAGATAGTTTTTATATATATAAACTAATTATATGTGTAGCTTGTACTATCTCAGTGTATATATACTATACATTTGATAATATGTGTTCATGACAATAAGGAGAAAGAAAATTAAAGTGTTAGAAAGGTAGTAAGAGTAAATTGGAACTAGGGGTAAATGGAGCATTAACTAAGGTTTGAAATAAGCAAAGTAGAGTTTGGAATAAGCCAATACCTGAAAGATGTGTAATAGATATATAAACGTAAGATGTATAGTTTAAAAAAAAAAAACATTTTTTTTTAGGTGAAATAAATAAATACAGCCATGAGACAGCTTAATTTCAATTATAAATCTATATAAATATCACAATTCAGAGTAAATGTTAAAGTTGATGCCAATTTATATATATATATTATAACGAACCGCTTTGCCCGTGGAAGGGTCGTATTAGTAAATTCATAAAAATGGCTATGGTTAACTTAAGATTTAACCTTATATATATATAAATTTTTCCCTCTCTGCATGATCCCGGGCATATTTATGGATAGCGTATTTGCTTCCAAGCGCCAAACCTATTTGCGATGAACAAATAAGAATTACACCGCGGGACTCTATAGATGCAGCATATACCCCGATAGTGACTCGATAGATATTTACTATCACTTTGCCTTTTCCTGTAATTTGAGGGGGGAAGGGTGTTAACTAGCCTAGCTCATCTCAGGGGTGGTGGTCATTAGACCGTGGATGGGAACTATGGATTCCGACACTACTTTCTTTTAACTGAAGGTGGATGGATATACATAACTAAATTTCTGTCTATCTAAAAAAAAAATAAACGATTATAGAAATCCCATCTTATCGATTAGATTTTCCCTGTGCAACAGGGAAATTCCCGTTTAATTTCAGATGAGTGCGCTCGCTACCCCACCCTAAATTCCTCCATACCGGTTGTTCAAGGTAGAGTATACGTTTTATATTAATTATGAAATCTTTAGCGCTATAACTAGGAATCTTATTAAAAATAATATAAATCAAAGAATAAAAAAAAATATATACACAGATATTCATAACATTAAAACAATTTATTATAAAATAAGAAGGTTAGGATTTATTTAATTGACCCGCCATTATTCATAACTCGTGCTTCATAGAATGTCAAGCATACACACACATATACGTACAGATTAAGCATTTTATTCTTTGGATCTTTATAGGCAACGCAACATATTATTAATGTTCTTTTACTAAATTGCTTCCCTGGACTTTGTAGTTTGAAAGTTTTATTGAAACATGTTTTAAATATAGAGAATTTAATTTATTTCAAAGTTCCGATGGATGACACAATCCGTTTAAGACTCAGATTGTGTTTTAATAGCAAATCAATAAGCAAATACTATAGTTCACGTTACCTTAACATTCCCGGGAATTTAGGCATTTCAAAGGTGTATGTCTGACGATGTCAATGGCTTTAAAACTGGACGATCTCATAGTTAGTTTCCCCGTAGCTATCATTGTTCCTTGCCATCGATGACTGGAATTCGGCGTTCTTTAACTATCCTTTTTGCAGCACATTCGGGATCGTGGGGCAGGCCTTCATCGCCTGTCAAGTGAAAGGTTTTTACCCCACTCGATGCATGATACGTTTTCTTATTTTTCAATCTCGCTCTCTGGACCCCTGGAAGAAGAAAAATATCCCCTCTTTATTTTCTTTTATATCCCCTCTCTTCTCGTCCTTTCCACGTCCCTTTCCGTGATTCCATCTCTCGAAATTCTCCGGTTGCGTCACCCAACCGGACTATGACTACGTCATCGCGGTTGCCATTGTACTAAAACCTGCGTTTGTATTTTAGAAAGATCTCATTTTGCTTTAACTGGCCATCTACTTGAAATATATCAATCATGCACATATATATACTCGCATGCCACAAACACTCCAATAAAACACGAGTTTTACGAAGTTTTTCCCCACTTTTAAAATTAAACCAATAACAACTAGCTACAAATAAATATACGAATAACATACCGTTAATATTGAATTATTCCCACTACCATTTAATATTAGTATTTACAATTATTAATAACTTTATTAGTTGATAGTGTTAGTAATATCTATATCCATTTATCTTGTAACTTTTGGCGGACCATTGGCTCTCCTCAGTCCGCACCTTGTTACAATGCCCCCCCGTTCGGAAGCCTTCAAACCCGCTCTAGGGGTTCAACAGGCTTAGTTTGAAGCCTCTGTTAATCCGGCGCTCGATTCCCGCTGGGATAGGGCTTCCCAGGCGGTCTGGCAGTCTCGGTGTCGAGTTTCCCTCTTGTCTTAGCCTCAGTTTCCCATCTCTTGCGGATATCCAGGTTTCCTTTCCCCAGATCAAACCTGTAATTGTGAGTACTTATATCCACGCCCGTAAGTACCTCGGCCATTCCTTCTATTGACGTCTTTCCCATTCCACACATGATCTGCTCGACCCTCATTGGCATATTTTGCCTTATGATCCTAATGATCCCGACCTCTGTCAACCTACAGGCGTTCAACGTTCGAAGTTGCGCCACCTGGCGATAGAAGAACTGCGTAAAACTTTCTTGTTTCTCTTCCGCGTATTTCTCCTGCATAATTCGATAACATACCATCTCCTGCCGATCCTCTGACCAAAAGACGTCAGTTAATTCCTTCTGGTATCCTTGAAATGTGATCGGAGGTTTGAACAGTGAGTCCCACCATGATTGTGCGTGTCCTGTGAGATTGCTACATGCAACAGCCAGTTTGCTGTTTTCATCCATGGGGTTCACTTGGTAATATCTCATCAGGCTCTTTAAATGTTCAGTCGGAGCCTCCCCCACCTCCCCTGAGAAGGGTCGGATCCTCACAAATGAGTTAACGTGGCCCGGCGCAGACACATATTTCACCCTCTCTTCTTTATTAGGTGCTAGTCTTGCCTCTTTTACTCCTGGCTTTCCCATCCCCTCTTCGGCCTCGCCCTGCTCATTCGTCACGCTCCCTTTTCCTCCCCCCATTTCGTCTTCTATTTTCTTCAATCATGTCTCAATATCTTCTAGCTTCTTCATAATTCCTTTCATCATTCTCACCATCTCTCCCTTTTCTTCCCCTCCTTCGTCCGTTTTTCCCTTAGACCGAGTTTCCATGGTTAGCTATCACTAATGTTAATTACTTCTATGCTGGCTTATCTTGACAGGCTCTGACCACCTTGCCCCCATCCAGTGCTGTTACATATTCGTATTTCCCATTCATAAGCTTTGAAATCTCCAATTTATGGCTTTACCATCGCACCTCCAATCGAAAGAAGAAGAGAAAAGAAAAGATATTTATAGTTGCGCACGAGTTCGCGTATAGTTTATACGTCTCTATTATCATTACGCGTTGCCCAATTTCCCTCTCTTCCACTATCGATCTATGCTGACTTTCTTCTAAATTCGACTAAACACTATATTTAGACCTCTGAAAACCATTAGGGTTAACAGTAGTTTTTATTAATAACTCAGATAACGTATAAAAATATATATATATCCATTTCCAGCGTATTAATACAGCTCATTGTTATTGCTCTAACATATATATTCCAGTCGTCTTTTTTTTTTTTCTTTCCCTCTTTTTTTTCTTTAACAATAAAAAAAAATTTACACGGAAAAAAAATTTTTCGTTCGCCGTTTTTCCTTTCTCTACCCTCATAAACTGCGTGAAAGTATCGGATTTTTGTTTACTATACCGACTTCGTGTCAAATCCACTGGTCGTTGCGCCCTCTTTTATTTGAACCTTCTACTATATTCCTATTCCCCATCGCTCTCCAGAGGCCCCACAGTTGCGGCATCCAGTTATAATGAACTGCTTTGCCCGCGGAAGGGTCGTATTAGTAAATTCATAAAAATGGCTATGGTTAACTTAAGATTTAACCTTATATATATAAATTTTTCCCTCTCTGCATGATCCTGGGCATATTTATGGATAGCGTATTTGCTTCCAAGCGCCAAACCTATTTGCGATGAACAAATAAGAATTACACCGTGGGACTCTATAGATGCAGCATATACCCCGATAACGACTCGATAGATATTTACTATCACTTTGCCTTTTCCTGTAATTTGAGGGGGGAAGGGTGTTAACTAGCCTAGCTCATCTCAGGGGTGGTGGTCATTAGACCGTGGACGGGAACTACGGATTCCGACACTACTTTCTTTTAACTGAAGGTGGATGGATATACATAACTAAATTTCTGTCTATCTAAAAAAAAAATAAACGATTATAGAAATCCCATCTTATCGATTAGATTTTCCCTGCGCAACAGGGAAATTCCCGTTTAATTTCAGATGAGTGCGCTCGCTACCCCACCCTAAATTCCTCCATACCGGTTGTTCAAGGTAGAGTATACGTTTTATATTAATTATGAAATCTTTAGCGCTATAACTAGGAATCTTATTAAAAATAATATAAATCAAAGAATAAAAATATATATATATACACAGATATTCATAACATTAAAACAATTTATTATAAAATAAGAAGGTTAGGATTTATTTAATTGACCCGCCATTATTCATAACTCATGCTTCATAGAATGTCAAGCATACACACACATATACGTACAGATTAAGCATTTTATTCTTTGGATCTTTATAGGCAACGCAACATATTATTAATGTTCTTTTACTAAATTGCTTCCCTGGACTTTGTAGTTTGAAAGTTTTATTGAAACATGTTTTAAATATAGAGAATTTAATTTATTTCAAAGTTCCGATGGATGACACAATCCGTTTAAGACTCGGATTGTGTTTTAATAGCAAATCAATAAGCAAATACTATAGTTCACGTTACCTTAACATTCCCGGGAATTTAGGCATTTCAAAGGTGTATGTCTGACGATGTCAATGGCTTTAAAACTGGACGATCTCATAGTTAGTTTCCCCGTAGCTATCATTGTTCCTTGCCGTTGATGACTGGAATTCGGCGTTCTTTAACTATCCTTTTTGCAGCACATTCGGGATCGTGGGGCAGGCCTTCATCGCCTGTCAAGTGAAAGGTTTTTACCCCACTCGATGCATGATACGTTTTCTTATTTTTCAATCTCGCTCTCTGGACCCCTGGAAGAAGAAAAATATCCCCTCTTTATTTTCTTTTATATCCCCTCTCTTCTCGTCCTTTCCACGTCCCTTTCCGTGATTCCATCCCTCGAAATTCTCCGGTTGCGTCACCCAACCGGACTATGACTACGTCATCGCGGTCGCCATTGTACTAAAACCTGCATTTGTATTTTAGAAAGATCTCATTTTGCTTTAACTGGCCATCTACTTGAAATATATCAATCATGCACATATATATACTTGCATGCCACAAACACTCCAATAAAGCACGAGTTTTACGAAGTTTTTCCCCACTTTTAAAATTAAACCAATAACAACTAGCTACAAATAAATATACGAATAACATACCGTTAATATTGAATTATTCCCACCACCATTTAATATTAGTATTTACAATTATTAATAACTTTATTAGTTGATAGTGTTAGTAATATCTATATCCATTTATCTTGTAACTTTTGGCGGACCATTGGCTCTCCTCAGTCCGCACCTTGTTACAATATATATATATATATATATATATCTTTTGCTTATCAATTAAATATAGTACTGATGCTAGATAAACATAGAATTATTGATAGTATTAAATTATAAAGTGTTAATATTGTTCATATTTGGAACACTTCTGTTATAGAAAGTCTATAATTTTGAAGGTTAAATAGTATACTTGATTGTTGGAGTTTTGTTGGTTGTGTTGCAAATTTTAGTGATGGATGGAGAATTTTTGTTATTATCTTAAGTATATGGTGTATTCATGTCACTGGTGACTGATTGTTCTCATTTACTGCTCCAACCCAAATTATGATATCATTTGTTAATTATCATGAAGCAGTTAACAGTAGTCCTGCCATAATTTTGCCTCTAAGACTCCAGAGAGAGCAAGGCATAGTTCTTTGTAATATACATGTAATATTTGTCTCTAAGACTCCAGAGAGATGAGCAAGACAATATTTTATAAATAGCCCCTAAGACTTGGATGTAAGCAGGGCATTGTGATAGTGTTTGTAGTAGAATATTATGGGTTGTGGTAGCTTAGAGTGGTTAAAGTGAGATGATCATCAGAGTGTTCATGGAGCATTGTATGTTTTGAGAGCAGTGATGGAGTTCTTCTATCCATCTCAGAATTGTAAACTGCTAATAACTCTTTTGGCTGTCAGTATCTGTTGGATCTTTAGAAGAATGGATAAATATATAACTTGAATATATAGCTCATTCTTAACAGCCTATTTTCTATATTCTTATGCAAAGATTGGCATTTACCATATTTAAGTAAAAATTGTATATCAGTTGTCATAGTAAATGCATGTCATCATTAATTTGATTTTGGTTATGATTTTTTTTCTTGTTATAAATGCTGGTTATAATATTTGAATGCACCCAATACAGCATAAAGATAAATGTATATGTTTAAATTATTTTGGTCTTTTATCAGTTATTTGAATTGGTGTAGTTTGTAATATGATTATAGCAGATCATGTAAAATTTGATTTATAATTTCAGCTATGTTTAGATTAATGTTATCTAGTTAAAACTTAATGTCTTCTTATCTATGTGTGTGTGGAAAATCGAACATTATATGGGAAAATAAAATTGTGGAAATTTTATGACATTTTAGGTAGTGGTGGTGAATTTGAATTGTTGGTTTGGTGAAGGTTGGGGCTGGTAAACCTTGTTTTCTTAAATAGTATTAATAATTTTTTAAAGAGATTATAAAATGGAAAAGTTTGGTTTATAT
Source organism: Epiperipatus broadwayi (assembly GCA_028023455.1). Taxonomy (NCBI): domain Eukaryota; kingdom Metazoa; phylum Onychophora; class Udeonychophora; order Euonychophora; family Peripatidae; genus Epiperipatus; species Epiperipatus broadwayi. The sequence goes on from JAQFVV010000001.1 coordinate 31,731,612, forward strand.
GATAGTTTGGGTGGGTCTCAAGAGACACCATCTCCAGACATGGCTGCATTGTCCCCTGACCTTGAATCAGGAAATGAAGCTATAGATATGTCCTATGGAGAGTCTAGTAAGATGAGAGATAATATTTGTAAAACCACAGATGATGATATGCCGATATGGGCCAAATCGTTGTGGCAGAACTAAAGTCTGATCAAGTAGAATAGAAAAATGTTAAAAGAGATGTTAGTAGAATTAAAATCAGAATTAAAAGAAGAATTAAAGTCAGGACAAGCAGAATTGAAATCAGAATTAAGAGAAGAACTAAAGTCAGGACAAGCAGAATTGAAATCAAAATTAAGGGAACTAAAGTCAGACATGGTAGAAATTAGAGCTAATACAGTTAGCCAGATGCAAGCTTTGGAAGAGAAAGTAAAAAGTCAGGAATCAGAGATAGCAAATAGAAATAAAATTGAGTCAAAAGAAATCAGAGGAGAGGATAGTTGAAATAAAGTCAGAAATGTCAGAGATAAAATTAGAAATGAAACTAGAGACAAAGCTAGAAGCAAGGTTAGAAATACCCAAAATGAAGCTAGAAATGCAAGAGAATATTAATGACCAAGTTATGCAGATTAATAAGAATGTTCGTTTAGCCAGTGATGAAATAAATGTATACAAAGAACTTAGAGAAATAGTTAATCAGGACTCAAAATTAGAGAAAATTGAAGATATAGACATGCTTAAGGATTTCAAGAAGAATCTTGATAAAGAGAAAGAAATTAATAAATCAATGAAGACAGAAATAATCTCTTTAGATATAAAGTATCTAGAAATTTTGGAGAATGAATTGCTTAAGGTTACTGATATTACAGGTAATAAATTTAAAAATAAAAATGAAGACATAATTCCAAAGTGTGTTCTTGATTATTGAGGAACATAAGGTGAAGGAGAATGTTTTTAAAAAAATATTTTATGGAGATACTAAACATGTAATATGTAGTATGAAATGTTTAATAGAAAGTGTTAGTCATGCTAGAGAAGTTGGTAAGGTGAAAATAAAATGTAAAATTAAGAATACAGAGAAGTCTGATTTAAATTTTCTTAGAAAAGTTAGTAATCTGAAAAAAGAGTTAGGCAAAGCCAAAGTAAGGCTTAAATGTAAAAGTAAGAAGGATACTAAAGTAGATTTTATGAGAGAGATAATTAATCACAATGAACATATGAGGAAAATTAAAGTAAAATTCAAAGAGATGAGTAAAGAGAAGGTTAAGATAAGTTATCTTAATGGAGATGTAGATTATATAAGAGATATTGGGAAAGCAAAAGTCAAATTTAAATTAATAAATGAAAAGATAGTTGATTTAAATCTTAGTAGAAAGATTGTTGATGAAGAAAAAGAAGTTGGAAAGGCTAAGATCAAACTCAAAGGAATAAAGGAAGAAGTATTTAATATAAAGCATCTTAAGAAAGTGAAGGATAAAGTAAGATATATTAAAAAGATTAGAGTTAACTCTAGTAAAGTGAAAATGAAATCTTGTAAAAAAAACTTGTTAGAAGAAAGGAGATCAAGAATATAAACACAAGGTTTAAAGTAACCTATAATGCTCACAATTTTGGTTCCATGTCCTGCAAGACTTGATTAATAAAAGTTATACATATTGTTCAATATAGAATGTAAGTATTATTATTATTATTTTTTTGCTTATATAATGTTGCTAAAGTATAATATAAACATGTGTTTATAAAAGCATTAGATGTTTTTATTGTTTATGTTTATTCGACAAACATAATTTTCTAATTGAGGAATGATCTTAATGTAAAATTTAATGTGTTATTAATATTGATTGTTGTTTATCCAATTCATTTTTCTTTCATAAGGGGGGCGGATTGTAACCTTCCAGGTTGGCACCAGAAAGAAATGTGGGAAGGTCACATTTGTGCTAACAATGGCTGAAAGTAAGTAGTTGAGAAAAATGAATTGTGATATAATCTAATATTTAAAATTGAGTTTTTAGGAAAACTAAACTTAAATTGTGATGTAATTTGCTAGTTGAAGTTAGGATTTTAACAAAATCAAAATTTTAAATGGGTATATTGATTGGTGGAGTTTTGGACTATATGTTTAGTGGTAGATGTTTGTGTATAGTAAAGGATTTACATATCATAATAGGCAGACGCATAAATATATTATTAATTAGAATTTGCTTTAATATATTTTATTTATAAGTTACTGATTATATATTGTCTTAGAATCTTATGTTTTAAAAATGATAAAGATTATTTGTAATAGTAAATAACATTTCTAAAATTAATAATTAGTATTTAATATTTTTTTTATTACTATGTTTATTATATTTAAACATTTTATTGTTAAAATTTTTATAAATAATATTTCTGGCAAGCTTCCAAAGTTGATTGTCATAGAAACACAGAGGGCGTGAGTGGAGAAAGACATAGAGTGTAAAACTTGAAAGTAAAAAAAAAAGGCTCCGAGGAAGAAGAAAAAAAAACTTAAAAGAATCAATAACTCTCTAAAAGTATTACAAATATTAAAAAAAAAACATCGCAAGGATTCTAATGATATGTTTATGGAAAAATTTTATTATACTACTGGAGTAATAAAACCATGAAGAGATAGACCCAGAGGAAAATCAGCCCCAAACTTCTATTAAGCTATGGTTCAGGTTCGCTACCTTTTCAAAAATACCTTGATGTCACGTAAGATAAGTAATATAATTTATTTCAAGATATTGCCAAAAGTAAGTAATATTAAAATGGCAAAATTGTATAAAATAACGCTAGCACAATTTTTTTCATTAGACGCTAAAACCAAATGCCTAATATTAAATTCTAATCATTTTTTATCAATCTTCTGCAAATTAAAATTTAAAATAAAAAAATTTATCTACTTAATTTCATAACCAGAGGATCATTTTCTATCGTATAACTTTGCTGGTCATGTATATATAGTGAAATAATGTCAATGCATGCAAATATCATTTTTAACGCCCATCACGGAATTCTAGGATAAAAAAAAAAACTCTTATCATTCTTAACAAGTTATGCTTAACAATCGGATAGACATTTTTTTTTTATGTTATAATTTACCATTGTTTTTAAAATTAATATGTATGTTTCTTTAACTTTCAACCTTCAATTTTCTTTTAAAAAACTTAATATGTAATAATAGGATATTGACAAATATTTTTTTTTTTGGTTACAATAGATGTATAAACAATTTTTTTTTTGTTTTTGTTTTGTGTTCTTTTTAAAAAAAAAAAAAAAAAAACAATGTAATTTCATTATCATTAGAGTATGATAATTTATTATTTTGTATGATTTAGAAAGTATATAATAGGTGATTCTAGATATTCGGATGTGTGTGTGATGCTATAGATTATTATTTTAAAGATGTTGTATTTATTATGCAATTTAGCTAATGAAGTATATTTAAAGGAAAATAAAGAATTAAAACCTTATCTGTTGTAAGTTCGGTATATAGGAGTTATATTGAATGTGAGTTGAGGGTAGAGATGGTCAAGGGACGATTAGGTTATGTAGATTAAGTTTGGAGATATTCGTTAACTCTTAAGCATATAGATATAAGTGTTTGGTTATTATTTTTCCCTGCCTTTATTTATTTTGTATAGTTACTGCTAGATGACTTACACCGATTGTAACAGATAAGTGTTAAATAATTTTTTTTTATAATATGTAAAAGATGATTGATTTGTGGCATCATACAAGTTTATAAGTAATCTAATAAAATATATTTCATGAATACATTATGTTTACAATATAATCAAACGCACATATTCGAATATATATATGATTAACATATTAAATAGTAGTCAATTTTGATTTTACTTTAGAAGAAATGTAACTGGTTATCAAGGTGCATAAATAATATTTTTTTTTATTATAATTATTTCTTTTGTCTTTTTTTTTTTTTTTAATAAATAATTTTAATGAATTAAAAGTCCAAACGAATTGCTTGACTATTTAAGTTCGATTCTCTATTTCCACACACACAAGTATAGTTAACATAGCATAGAGATTTGACAATAGAAGTCAATTTATTTAATTTGTCTGGTGGTAGTAAATCTTAGTATTACAATGCTAATAATATATTTTACTTTGCTTGGAATAGATAGTGATATGGATATAAAGGTACCTGGTCCTAATCGTTATCTATCCTATAATAAATGTAATAATTGTCAATTTTGCAATAGTTTTGGTATTGAATAGATGCTATGAACATATTTAAATTAATCTTATAGTATTATTGTTTATAGACATTTTATCATCCTTGTTGACCTCACATATAAAGACCATATCCTATAACCTCAACTGAGCTAGGCCATAGAACAATTTACAATGATAAATTTTATTCTATCTTGTATAGAATTGGCACCTGGGAAATTATAAATAAGTGGAAAAGATGGAGGTTATAGGTGAGGGTTAAAGTGACCACCTAACTGGGGCTTGATATACGATTGGGCTAAAGTGACCGCCCAGTTGTGGGGCCTGACGGTTGTGGGACATGATATATATTTAGGTTAAATATATATATATATCAAAACTACCCCAAATCCAAAATTAAACCAGACCAGCATCAAAATAATATTAAAACACAACCTAAGGTTTCACTGCTACAGGCAGACTTCTCAAGTATAAAGAACTACAAAACTACACAATAAATATAATATTAAAAACTACCCACAAATCCATTCACTTCCCATCCACCCTTAATATTAAAAGAACTCTTAAATAAGTTAATTGCTTCAGAATAATACATTTTCAAAAATAAAGATTCTTTAATTCTTCTTTTGATTTCATTCCTCTCAAAGAAAACAACCTTAGCTTCATCAAAATCAATAGTGTGGCCCATATCTTTTTCATGGACATACAAAACAGAACTAAGATATCTATTTTTACCTCTACTTTTATGAACCTTTATTCTTTCATTTAAACTCAACTACTCTGATCTATGTAAACCTTCTTACAAATAAACAAGGAATAAAATATACTACACCAGGAATAGTCTTTCTATCAAAAACTTCTTTTGTATTATTTAATAAATTATTCAATGTAACACCCTCTTTCCAAGCAATTTTCTTATTTCCAAACAATTTACTATTTCTACACACAATTTTATGAGAAGACAATTTAAATAGCAAAGAAATAAAATCATATTTTTCTTTAACCTTTACATCCTTACAAATATTACTATTAAATAAAATACTTTTAACAAATTTATCAGAGTATCCGATATTTCTGAAACAAAGCTACCCCACTAGAATTATTTAATTTAATATTCCTATGACAATAATTCCTTAAAGCAGCTACTTTATGAGATACAGACTGATAGCTATCAGGTTTATTTATAGATCTTAATTCTTTACTTTTAACTAAATGACTGCACAATAAACAATTAGTTTCTACATTTCTAATCACCAAAAGATTTAAAAATTTTAACTTACCAAAATCTAACCCCCCTCCTTCTAAAATAAATTTTATAGAAGGATCAAAACAATTAAACTCATGTACAAATTCCCTCCATTTATCATTCTCAACTACAAATAAACAATCATCAACATATCTGACAAATAATTTTACATATAAACAATTCTTTTTAATAATAATTTCCTCTTCCATAAAACTAATATAAACTGAACATACTAAAGGAGAAATAGTATAACCTATTATACACCCTTCCTTAATCTTATAAAAATTACCTTTATAAGTAAAATACCTAGAATTTTCCAATAACAAAAGCAAATCTTTAATTACCTTAATTTTATTTTTTGATAAAGAACTTTTCTTAATCAATACAGACAAAGAACATCAATACTGCTTAACCTATTAACAGACTGATACATATTTTCAATATCTAAACTTCCAAATACCCAATTACTTTCCATTTTAAAATTATTAATCTTATCATAAGCCTCAAATGAAGAAGAAACTGTGTACTGACCAAAATCAACAAATTGTTTTAAAAAATTATTCAAGAATCTAGAAATACCCTCTACAACATTACCTGTAAAATCAAAAATAAATCTTAAAGAAAAACCATCTTTATGAGTTTTAATATTCACAAACATCTTAGCTGATGTAAAATCATTAGGATAGCATTTTAAATAATCTACTCTATTAAAAAATTTTAAATTAACCATTTTCTTTATAATATCTATCAATTTTCTTTTAATCAAATTACCTGGATTTTTATCTAACAACATATATTTACCATTATTTAATTGTCTATCTATTTTCTCTTTGAATTCATCTCCTTTCATAATAACTGTAGTGTTTGTAAAAATGGCAGACATTTTTGTGCACTCCAGAAAAACTAGAATTTATTCATAAGGATGTTTATAGATCGCGCTCTGATAGCTGAGGAATTTAATTAGTGCATTGATGTAATGGCGATCGACAATTCCTAGAGAGATTTGCTAATTACAAATGTTTCTAGATAAGAGATGTTACCTTATTGGTCAGTGCATTGATTAATCGTTGCAGTTGTCAGAGAGCAATAAGAAGACTGGGTAACATCGTGCAATGTAATATAGAGTGCAGTAGAGAGCAGTCACACAGTAGCAAGTTGCAGATCATTTGTTTGGAGAGCATCCCTTGCAGACCATTCATTGGAGAGCAGTCGGTGCAGACCATTCATTGGAGAGCATCCGTGGCTGAGCTTCATTGCAGACCAATTTGTTGGAGAGCCTCATTGAAGACCAATTCGTTTGGAGAGCTTCATGGCAGACCAATTCATTGGAAAGCTTCGTTGGAAAAGAACAGCATGGGAAATGTATAATGTTATTTGCTGACCACACAGTATGACTTGCAGTTAGAACCTTGGCACAGTCATAAGTGTGAATATTACAATGGCGCAGTCGCATTTGGAACCTGGGAGTAGCGAATATGTTGAACTACAAGTTTAGCCATAGATGGAGAAACCGGGTGAAAATGTCAATCCCAATTAGTAATGTTAGCAACAAGGATTTTTCTGGAATAGAGGGAGGTGTGTAGTGTTTGTAAATGGCAGACATTTTTGTGCACTCCAGAAAAACTAGAATTTATTTGTAAAGCTGTTTTTAGATCTCGCTCTGATAGCTGAGGAATTTAATTAGTGCATTGACGTAATGGCGATCGACAATTCCTAGAGATATTTGCTAATTACAAATGTTTCTAGATAAGAGATGTTACCTTATTGGTCAGTGCATTGATTGATCATTGCAGTTGTCAGAGAGCAATAAGAAGACTGGGTAACATTGTGCAGTGTAATATAGAGTGCAGTAGAGAGCAGTCATGCAGTAGCAAGTTGCAGACCATTCGTTTGGAGAGCATCCCTTGCAGACCATTCATTGGAGAGCAGTCAGTGCAGACCATTCGTTGGAGAGCATCCGTGGCTGAGCTTCGTTGCAGACCAATTCGTTGGAGAGCTTCATTGCAGACCAGTTTGTTTGGAGAGCTTCATGGCAGACCAATTTATTGGAGAGCTTCATTGGAAAAGAACAGTGTGGGGATTGTATAACGTTATTTGCTGACCACACAGTATGACTTGCAGTTATAACCTTGGCACAGTCGTAAGTGCGAATATTACAATAACAAACCTACCATCTTTGTCTTCATGAGAAATGATTACATCATTAGCAATTATTTTATTCTTAAGATGTTTAATCTCAGCAGGATTAATAACAAATTTTTCTTTCATTTTTAAACTTTTATTCAAAATCGATTGAATACCAACTTTCTGCTCATCACTCAAATTACTAGATTCAATAGATGAAATTGTATCAAAAACTATCCTAATGATGTTACATCAGCTAAGATGTTTGTGAATATTAAAACTCATAAAGATGGTTTTCCTTTAAGATTTATTTTTGATTTTACAGGTAGTGTTGTAGAGGGTATTTCTAGATTCTTGAACAAATTTTTAAAACAATTTGTTGATTTTGGTCAGTACACAGTTTCTTCTTCTTTTGAGGCTTTTGATAAGATTAATAATTTTAAAATGGAAACTAATTAGGTATTTGGAAGCTTAGATATTGAAAATATGTATCAGTCAGTTAATAGGTTAAACAGTATTGATGTTCTTTTGTCTGTATTGATTAAGAAAAGTTCTTTATCAAAAAATAAAATTAAGGTAATTAAAGATTTGCTTTTGTTATTGGAAAATTCTATGTATTTTACTTATAAAGGTAATTTTTATAAGATTAAGGAAGGGTGTATAATAGGTTATATTATTTCTCCTTTAGTATGTTCAGTTTATATTAGTTTTATGGAAGAGGAAATTATTATTAAAAAGAATTGTTTATATGTAAAATTATTTGTCAGATATGTTGATGATTGTTTATTTGTAGTTGAGAATGATAAATTGAAGGAATTTGTAAATGTGTTTAATTGTTTTGATCCTTCTACAAAATTTGTGTTAGAAGGAGGGGAGTTAGATTTTGGTAAGTTAAAATTTTTAGATCTTTTGGTGATTAAAAATGTAGAAACTAATTGTTTATTGTGCAGTCATTTAGTTAAAAGTAAAGAATTAAGATCTATAATTAAACCTGATAGCTATCAGTCTGTATCTCATAAAGTAGCTGCTTTAAGGAATTATTGTCATAGGAATATTAAATTAAATAATTTTAGTGGGGTAGCTTTGTTTCAGAAATATCAATTTTATAAAGATTACTTGAGTGTTGGATACTCTGATAAATTTGTTAAAAGTATTTTATTTAATAGTAATATTTGTAAGGATGTAAATGTTAAAGAAAAATATGATTTTATTTCTTTGCCATTTAAATTGTCTTCTTATAAAATTGTATGTAGAAATAGTATATTGTTTGGATATAAGAAAATTGCTTGGAAAAGGGGTGTTACATTGAATAATTTATTAAATAATACAAAAGAAGTTTTTGATAGAAAGACTATTCCTGGTGTAGTATATTTTATTCCTTGTTTATTTTGTAAGAAGGTTTACATAGGTCAGAGTAGTTTGAGTTTAAATAAAAGAATAAAGATTCATAAAAGTACAGTTAAAAATAGATATCTTAGTTCTGCTTTGTGTGTCCATGAAAAGGATACAGGCCACACTATTGACTTTGATGAAGCTAAGGTTGTCTTCTTTGAGAGAAATGAAATCAAAAGAAGAATTAGAGAGTCTTTATTATTGAAAATTTATTATTCTGAAGCAATTAACTTATTTAAGAGTTCTTTTAATATTAAGGGTGGATGGAAAGTGAATGGATTTTTGGGTAGTTTTTAATATTATATATATTGTGTAGTTTTTGTACTTCTTTACACTTGAGAAGTCTGCTTGTAGCAGTGAAACCTTATGTTGTGTTTTAATATTATTTTGATGCTGGTCTAGTTTAATTTTAGATTTGGGGTAGTTTTGAATTTATATTGACTAGTTTAGCTTTATGCTTGTAATATATATATATGTGTATGTGTGTGTGTGTGTGGGTGTGTGTAATTGTTATCTGCAAAAAAATTTATATCATTCTGGAGAACTTATTATCAAAGATTATATCTCTCCTGTTTATGTTTTTAAAAAAAATGCTTTCAAAGTATATTTCTTAAAATAGCAAAAAATTACTCATTGTAAACTAATGAAATAAAATATTTTAAAAAATTACATTTAAACATAACTAAAACTATTTATGTACACATAAATAAATATAGGTTAGAATTATAAAATTGTTTAAATCAGGAAATTAAAAATATTATTTAAATGAAATAATAACAATAAAGAAATTATTTATGGCATATATTTTAAAGTGAAGATGTTATGAAAATCAAACTCAAAGAAATTATAGAATAAAAAAATTATGTGAAAAGGAAAAAGATGACGAATTAATTTAAAGAAAAAAAAGACAATTTACTTGTATGCTTGTATTGACATATATTACCTTAAAAGTTTATGAAAACAATGATCAAGTTTTATCTGTCAGACTAACATTTCTCATATGGATTTTATAACATCTACAACATATATATATATATATTTGTAAGTTGCATATAAATCATGAAATCATTCAATCATTAAGCACAACTTTTTACATTACATTATTATTATTATTATTATTATTATTATTATTATTATTATTATTATTATTATTATTATTATTATTATTATTATTATTATTATTATTATTATTATTATTATTATTATTATTATTATTATTATTATTATTATTATTATTATTATTATTATTATTATTGATACCTGGTTTTTTTAAAATTAAGTTTGTTTATAAGCACAACATATATATATATAAAAATATTACAAGCATAAAGCTAAACTAGTCAATATATAATTCAAATTACCCCAAAACCAAAATTCAACCAGACCAGCATAAAAATAATATTAAAACACTACCAAAGGTTTCACTGCTACAAGCAGACTTCTCAATTGTAAAGCACTACTAAAACTACACAATATATATAATATTAAACATTACCCACAAATCCATTCACTTCTCACCCACCCTTAATATTAAAAGAATTCTTAAATAAATTAATTGCTTCAGGATAATAAATTTTCAATAATAAAGATTCTTTAATTCTTCTTTTGATTTCATTTCTCTCAAAGAAGACAATTAGCTTTAATATTATTTTTATGCTGGTCTGGTTGAATTTTGGATTTGGGATAATTATATATATATATATATATATATATATATGTATATATATATATATATATATATATATATATATATATATATATATGACTACAATTTACTTAACATACACTATTAATAGGATAAATAATATATTATAAAGAATATTAAAACGTTTTCTAAAATATTTTTATGTATTATTTTTTAATAGTATAGAATGCTAAATAATTTAAATACTCATTATATTTTTATAAAGTATATTATTAAATTATCTCAAAGCATTCAAAATAATTTAATTCATATTTTTAAAATATATTTAGGCTTTTAAAAAATATTAAAATATATAAAAAATATTTGTCAAATTATATAAAATTCTTAATAAGGATTGCTTAAAGGCAAGTTACAAAATTTATAACTTGTTTTGAATATCAGAAATGTATCTTTGAAGGTTTTTGTAATGCTATATATTGCAGAGTCTTTTACTATATGGTGAAACTGAACTGATTTCAGACCCATATAGCTATATCATTTGTTAGGCTGAGTTTGAAGACATTTATGTGTCTAATAAATTCATGCTTTCAAATTGAAAAAAAACATGTTTGATAAGTGCTGACTTTAGAGTTGGTATTTTAGGTCTAGTTTTTAGTCTCCCAGACGTTTACTATGTGAGCCAATAAGCTTGGAACAAGTTGGTCTGGAGGTGAGTGACAACGATAGAGATTTTGAATTCTATCTCTTTCAGCATTTATGTAAACAAAGCTTGCTTGGAGCTGATTGGTACGCTCCATCTAGTGAATCATAAAATGCAAGCTTAAAGGTAAGTTATGAAATTTATAACTTGTTTATATATATATATATATATATATATATATATATATATATATATATATTATAACGGTCCAATGGAGAAACATTCTAACCGTATCTACACTACAGAGCACCACTAGGCTACTAGAACCTAGAAAATATATATAGTAGGCAGATATGTAAGTTAAGATTCCACTTTATTTTATATTTTACGTTTTATTCAGACTGTTAGCCATGCCACTAGCTCAGAGAGATGCAGAGATTTATATTTTATAATTTTCATCTAAAAATATTTTCAATATTAAAAAATAATAGAAGCCACTGCCAGTAATAACACACACAAACATTTATTAAATGCATATATATAAAATTTTGAATCATTTTTATATCACTTTTACTTTAAAATTTAACTTACATTTTATCTTGGATTTTTGAATTTAATTTACGTTTTAACTTTTATAAGTTCACACAGATGAGTTTAATAATATTTTTAAGAGTGTTGAGTATGAATAGACTACATAGATCACATTTAAAAAGAAAATATTCTATCCCTGATTTAATCTTAGGCCAAAAGTTCACAGTCAAACCAATGCCAATCTATCTGATATATCGATGTATTCAATGTAGCATGAATATGACAGCACAAAATACCATACTGTCAGGCATGTACATCTGAAGAGCATGGTTAATAGAAAACATTGACTCTCATCCAGACAGGAATGCTACATCTGTCTGGCACAAAGAACAAAAAAACAACTCCATAGGAAGGGATTGCCGTCTTACTATCCCATTCCATAGGCAAAAAGGGGGTGTGTGGTGTATACTACGATCCTGCACATAGCGAATCTCATACTACATCTACTAATTATGCCAATATATCCAATCCATTGTCCCAATTTAATTACAAAATAAATAACCTAAGATTTACCCTCTCTTAAACTAACATAACTTTGCAAATCTATGCAACCATTCACGCCCGACTTAAGTTTAGCATTTATTTAATTTAGTTTAACAAAAAACAAAAATCATAATAAAAACTTAAAAAAACAAAAAAATAAATGGAAATGATTTTAAAAAAGAAATACATCAAATAAAATTACTTATTAATAAATTAAGTTGGTCAGATAGGATTCTATTTCTATAAAATAGGGAACAGTTTTAGAATTTAAAGTTCTTATTCTTTTCATATACTGGAGTTTTAGAAATATAGTTAAAGCTTATTAGAGTTCATAAAGTTCTTATGGTTTAAAAAAGTTCATTTTTATCAGTTGCTTGCAGTTGGGATCCAGCATTAATTCCCTGATGTCCTGTGGTCCATAGTATAAAAAAACAATTGGTCATTTCTCTTTTCTTCCTTTTTTTTTCAACCAAAACTGAAGGGATTGAAGAGTGCATCTTTTTAATCCCTTCTCCTGCAACACATATATCACACCTCTGCTGTCACATCTCTACATTCTCCCAGCTCTTTTTTCATTAAATTTTGTTTCCAAACTGTTTCTTTTTATATTAATTTTGCGGATTAACTCAACATTATGTCATGACGATGATGATCTTTTCTTTGAGGTCCGATTCCTGAGGGACTTCTTTTATTGGCTATTAGTTTCTATTGTTTTTTTTCCTATCTGACCAGTGCTTATACATTTTGGAATGCCCAAGGGATAGTTTACTTTTACTAATTAAAATAATCATTTCCATTTTACAATAACATTAATTAATTTCTTGTACAAACTTAGATATATTTTTATCTTTAAATCTTTACTGAAAATTTAGTTTTAAAATACTTCTTTTTTTCTTAATAAAGTTTTATTTTAATAATTTTTTAACTGTGCGATTTTATATATTAGAGTTTAGATTATTTTTAATTTTCAATTTTTAATTCTTAAAGAAGAAGAAGTCTTTATTTGCAAACTTTTCAATGTTTAATTTTTCAAATAAATAATGTAATGGCGTATGTGCCCATTACAATATATATATAATCGATGTTCAGTTTATATTAAGCAAGAAAATCTTCAAACTTTAATAGACAGGCTTCATTCTTCTCCGCTTCCTATATGTATGGATGAAGAGTAAGAGAGTGAAGAAGATTGAAGGCTGTCCATTAAAATTTGAAGATTTTCTACCTTAATATAAACTGAATGCTGATTATATATATGAGGGGGAGATAATGATCTGGATGAGCTGATGAATGCTGGTTCAGCACAAATATGTATACTGAAGATCATGTATGTGGCCATGTGTGTCAGTTGTATAAGATGGAGTAGATAGCTGTAGGGATCTTGAAAGTCTGAGTTCAATCCCATCTAATTACATTAAAGTCAGTACAGACAACATTCTTGTATTTGTATTATATATATAATTTATTCATTAAATAATATTTTGTCACATTTTAAATTCCTCTATTTCAAAGCTTGATTTTTTTAGTTATTTTATTCATCCTTTTCTAGATACATGCCTTCAATTGTTTTTCTTTTTTCAATTGTGTAACTTCTTCCCTCTTTATAAAGTTACAATCAAAATAAAACACTTAACCAAATTCTTTATTTGTTTTTAACATCAAATAATCATAGAATTATTTCTGGGTGTTTTATAAACTTGATTATTTACTAAAATTCAATTTTTTTTTTTTTTTTAATTTTTACTTCCATTATTTCTACCAACAAAATTCTTACCATCAAAATGCAAAACTATAAAACAATACAATATTAGATTAAATCCAAAATTTTTACCAAAGTCCTTACACAACCATAGATCTTCTCAAGTGAAAATCAAAATAAAGGAACTAACATATATATACAAACAAACAAACCTTCCCATAATTCATTTCAAACTCCACCTTCCCTTAATAGATTGATAGCCACAGAATCAAAAAGTTTTATCATTAAAGTCTCTTTTATTCTTCTTTTTAACTCATTCTTTTCATAAAAAATAACCAAAGCATTGTCAAACAATATCCTATGACCTGTATTCAATTCATGAATATATAAAGCTGGGTTAAGATACCCATGTTTTTCTATACTTATATGAATCTTAATCCTTTCATTAAGATTAAACTTACTCTGGCCTACATAAAACTTACCATAACTACATGGAATTTTATAAACAATACCAGGACTAGACCTACTATCAATAGACTGCTTTGAACCATTAAGTAACAAATTCAAATCGGAATCTTTCTTCCATGCAACCTTCATTCCACCTAACAAATGACTATTCTTATAAACCAAATTATATATTGAAGACTTAAATGGGAAAGACATATAATCATTATCCTTACCAACAAAATTCTTACCACCAAAATCATAACTATAAACATTATTATTAAATACAACTTTTTTAATAAAATCACCATTGTGACCCAATTCTACATATTCAGCAACAAATTGACTTCTTTGAATATCAGCATTATCATTAAAATTATTAAGTCTTCTATTCCTACAACAAAATTTAAAAAAGACATTTTTATGCATAAAAGGCTGATACCTATCAGGCCTAATCATATTTCTCAAATTCTTAGGTTTTATAAAATGACTACAAAACAAAACATCATTAACCTTCTCAACACTTAAATCTAAAAACTTTAATTTTACAAAATCAAAACTACCCCCTCAATAATAAACTTGATACTAGAATCAAAATCATTCAATCCACATAAAAACTCTTCTAATTTTTCTTTCTGAATAACAAAGAAACAATTATCAATATGCCTAAAAAATAATTCTATAGAATAGGAAAACATTAATAACACTACACTCCAAATTATCAATATAGATGGCACCCATCAATGGAGAAATAACCAATAACTCAACCTTCTCTAATCTTATAAAACACATTATTAAACATAAAATACATTGAATTCTTTAACAGTAAAAGAAAATCATGAAAAACCTTAATCTTATCGGCAGAAAAACATTCCAATTTTTTTTTAAATTGAAAAAAAAAACATCAATACTCATTCATTATGTAATTAAAAAAACATCAATACTTTTTAATCTATTAACCAATTGGTACATATTTTCAGTGTCTAAACTACCAAAAACACACTCATCATCCAAAACAAAATCATTTATTTTCTTAAAAGCTTCAAAAAAAGAAGAAATAGAAAATAGTCCTTAAAATATCTTATAATAAATTTTGATATTTTATCAACAATTCCTTCTGTAAAATCAAAAATACAACTCAAAGAAAAATTATCTTTATGAGACTTCAAATTAAAGAATATATATATACCACCATTTATAAAATGACCTTTGGCTTTCTTTAAAATATTATTTATAAATTTCATACATTGGCCCTCCATATTATAATCATCAATGATACAAAATCCTAATTTATTAATTTGTGTTTCAATTTTATCACTATATACATCTCTTTTAATAAAACACATTCTTAAACATTTATCCTCTTTCAAACATATATTTTGCTCAATACTAAGAAGATGTTTAAATTCTGAAACCGCATAATTCCATGACTGATCGTAACTATTACTTTTTATTTTATGTTTAGAAATATCCCTAATTATATTATCACAATCCTGTAAGTTCATTGTATATATTCTGCACTGATGCAACTAATTCCATATTATAATATTTCCTTATGCCACCGAAATACTTTGAACCATACTGTAAAATATATTTTTGCATAAAACTAATTTTTTCACTTATTAAATTCACATAATTAGTATTTCTGTAATTATTTGGATAATTACAATTATACAAAAAAAAAACCAATTTTCTCATCAAACTTCTTAATACAATTCTGTCTTTTCTTCTTAAATCTAACTTGACAATGCACATAAAATTTATTCCATTGATCCAATCGTTCATATTTATCAGATCTTCAATAACTGTACATATTCTTTAAAGTTATTAATTTCTTTTTTATATTATCTTACTATATTGCCCAAAATAATAGATTTAATTCTAAATTATTCATTGTTAATCTAAGATATCTATTTAATCGGACATTTAGCATTTAAGGAAAATATAAAACATTTTACACTTCTTAAAAAAATATAACCTGCAGCTTTCAAAAATCAATTTCTTGATTTGTTTCCCCCATTTTTTAATTAACCAATACTTGCTCAAGCATAAAAATTCCATTATAACAATAAATTCAATATATAATAAATGTAAAATTAAAATTAATCATTATAAAAATATAAATAATTCACAAATAATTTAGTGGTAAAATAACAGTATATTTTAAATTCTTCAGTAGTGCTTTCAATCACATAGTGAAACAGTAAGATATGCCTTACCATACTAGTTTTATCTTGCCTTCCTGTTTCCTACCCTCATGTCTTATTTAAAACCCTAATTTTATTGTATTGTGTGTGTACTGTGTATATTTACCAAAATCTCAACTAAATTTATATGTCTAATGGGGTGCCCAGGGTTTTATAATAATTAAAATTGTCTTAAACGGTTTTATTTTCAAACCGTCTAGTATATATGCTTGTACAATAAAGTAGGTCACATATTTTCATCTACACACATACTGTGATAATATTTAAAATTTATGAAAATATTTCTTTAAAATTTGTTGTTTTGAATCTGTTTATTTTGTGATGTTATTTCACTATATTTGTTTGCATTTAATAAAATAATATCACTGATAAATATATTCTGGAAATTAAATTCAAAAGTTATAAATATAAAATGTTATTTAGTTCTCCAAAATCATGCCATTTTTCTTTTTAAATCAGTGAGGGTAGGGAAAGAACAATAGTGACTAATTTTAACTATATTGGTGCCTGTTTTACTAGTAGATTTTGATAAGATTAAAAACAGTGCTTACGAGCAGATTTAATTAAAAAATGCAGTCCGTGTTTTCCAATTTATTAATAACTTAAGGATTGGATTTTACCACCACAGGGTTAGATTATAATCAGAGAGAGCAAATAAATAGGGCTGATTGATTGTTTCATTATTATAAGATTATTATAGTTATTAATTAATCTGCCTGATATTGTGACAGCAAAAGTTATTTTCTGTAATTTTGAAATTGATTTTCTAATAGCTTGTTTTATTTGCGTTATCGGACTGACCGGCTTGTTTGTTAGTTTAAAACAAGTTTTGAAATCGTTTAACCTTAGAATGACAGGGTAAAGGGGCAGTAGGCTGTTTTCCCTTGGGAACCAGTGCCTTGGCCATCCATCATTCACCATCCGATGTCCTGTCACCATACCATCAAGCCCAACTGAACCAGCCCAAAGAATGCTGCTCCTGAAATCTACATACTAACTGCTGCTGTTGAACAACAAACCCAGGAAGAGTCAAAATTTGCATAAGAACTCTGTTACAAATTTGAAAATGCCCACAGACGGATCTGAAAGAATGAGGTAATAAAATCAACCCGAGATCTCGAAAACCTTTATGCTATAGCTAATAAATTTTATATATTCCTTAATATGTATTTATTCAAGTATTTTAATGCATGCTGAACTTGTGCTTGGGTTGATTTTCTATATATATATCTGTAAATGTCTTATTTAAATCTGTATTGTAAGGAAATATCTAATTAATTTCTTTAGGCAAATGCGAGTTGCGTAAGAAAGTTAAATAATGCATGGTTGCCATCTTAGTTTATTAAACCACAAACACGCATCCCCCTCCCATCATTTATATATGTTTAAAAGTAGTTCTTATGTATCATAAATTTTGTTAGAATAAGTATTTATTTCTCTAAGCTTGGTTGAGAGTCTGCTGGCCATTAAAAATATGAAATTTGAGAGCGAGCTATTTCTGTTCTTTAATAACTTGGCCTTTGTTTTACTAAGTATATTTTAAAATTTAACTGTGTTGCTAGTGAATATGCTTGGGTGCTGGAACCTTACCATTTGCAAAGGTCATCAATGGTTAAATCCATTTCCCTTATTTTAATCTGCGGTTCTTAGTACTGTGCTATAATGACACATGGGAATTATTTTGCATATGTCCCCAGTTATGAAGCTCCTGGGTGTGGGCCAGGTTTAAGCTGTGAGTGGGCTAGAGATGCCCCAAATAAAAGGTGAAATGCCTATCCAAAGCCAAGACCTTTTCTTCATAATTTATAAAGTCGCTTACTCAGAAATTGCACCCCCTCCTCATCATTATATCACTGACACCACCTTACATTATTCTTAGTAATTATTTTAAATGAATTTTATTATTTTAAATGAATTTTAAGTCTGTTCAGCATAGCTTGATCTTATAATTTAGCTAATCACTTCATGAGTGACTCTCTGTTTCCATTTAAGATTTCAATTATAAATAGTTTTAGAATATTCAAATTCTGTTAAAGACTTTATGTGACTCGCATATACCTACCGTGTCACTGTATTTTAGACACATTATCTAGATGAACCCAAGTACAAGGTATCAGCCATTTTGTTTGTTTATTGTATATAGCTATCCAATTTATATAGCTAAACTATTTTTTACATCTAATTATTAAAATATTATCTTTAAATTTATTTCTTTTCTTTTTTTATTCGGGGTGCAATTTAAGTAACATAGCATAGTGGGTTTATCTTGGGCACATCTATAAGTTATTGTTAAATGAACCTAGGGCTATTTTAGATTTGGAGTCTTTTGTTTTCTTCCTGATCACCGGCACCGGCATGAAGTTATACTATTAGTAGCATCAAATGCGTTATCATGTAGAGGGCATTGTGGAGTTTAGACTTTGGATTTGAACTTGGGATTTCTGGGAGGTAACCCTTCCTAGTGTTGAGTTCCATGTCTAGGGTTTAAATTCTGCAGTGTGTTAGCGAGATAGACAAGTTTTGACCATTACATAGTATTTTTTTTTCCGGGTCCATGGCGCTTTACAATGTGAGGCTTCAATTTAAACACCCACAAACCCGATAGTATTTAGTTCTTTTAATTACCCATTTCCCTGTAGTTCAATATTTTAAATATCGTGATTTATATTTTAAGATATTATTATATGTATTTCGTTTGGCTCGGGCATTTAGACAATCACTTGGAGAATTTTCAGTTTAATATAGTATGACACGAGCAATATATATGTAAACTTTTGTCAGCTCTGGTCATATTATAAAAATATTTTTGCACTAATTACTGTACTAAACATAATTTCAAAAAAATAGTGCAACATATATAGTTTTGTATCAAATAAGAATTGTAAAAATAAAAATGTATGATTGTCTAATTGAACGTCCGGAGTCAAATGAAATAATTAAGTTAAATATCCCTGGGGGAGGTTAATGATATAGATGTGGCCACAGATGGTATTGCACCTTGAAATAACGATGATGAACAGATTGGTTTATGCATGTAAAGCTGTAAAATTCAGTTTTGGTCAATTTATGTATAGCTATTTATGTAAACAAGTTTCTGTAAAAAATAAAAAATAATAATAATAATTTGTAAATCTATCCATATAAAATCATTGAACAAGGGGGAATGACAGTGAGATACCCATTGAGACACCTGAGTCTAGCAAATAATTAAATAGGACACCACCAAACAGTTGAGCAAGCAGCAGAAGAAATCTGAGTAGTAAAATAATAATATTTTGTTTCATAATTCCAAAATAACAAAAGAAGCAGCATAATGAAATCAGTACAGGATAAAACAAGAATGAGTGGAAAGGCCAGATGCCAAGTGGAAGACAGCCAGTTGCCATTGTTTGATAAAGAAGTTTAGTTAAAAGAACTTTAAAATTATAAATATATAACAAATAATAATAAACAGAAGATTCATGATCCAGAATTACCACTTATAGCGAAGAAATCATAACGTTCAAAAATAATAATAAATCAAAATGGAAGAAGTCAAAAAAGAAAAGAATGTTTACAGAACTAACCATGCTCATAATTAACAAAATCAAACAAATCAAACAGAAAGACATAGACACATCCAAATTTCCAGAGCCTCCAACAGAAGTAGCAAAAATAAGCCAGAAAATGACAAATGCAGACTTTCAGTTAAAACATATAGAACTCTTCAGACAATAAACCGAAGAAGCCAGAATCAGGGATGAAGAAGACCAAAAAGAAAAGCACGAAATGAGAGAACTGATCCTATTCAATGAAGTCAAGAAACTCCATGAGAAACAGGGAGTGCGCCAACAAATATTTGATGAGAAATATGAAATAGAAGAGAGGCTCACCCCAAAATTAAATGTGGAAACTTTAGTTCTAAAGACAGAAAAGAATAATTATGAAACGAAAGAAGAGGAAGAAAGTAATCAAAACAAAACCACCCGGAACATTCTACTACCAGTCAATGAAGACAAAAATACCAAAAGCCCTGAGGTCACCAATATCAGTAGAGCCACAATGTCTGAACCAAGCATTCAAACCCAGTTGGCCAAGGTCATCCACACCAAGATATTCTGAGAGGAGATCGGGGAAAACCCTCATTCGCACATAGAGAGCTTGAAAGATTTCTTCACATTCTCTGAGACAGAGCCAAAAGGCACAAAGGAGATGGCAGAATTCCTGACTAAGTTGGACTTCAGTCCTTGGGCCAACAAACCACCAGACAAAAAAAAAGAGATTGCACCACCCAAGAGGACATTCTCTGAGTATGAGAGATTGGCACTACCCACCTGAACCAGGAGAATAATAAAAATATATATAAGTAAGAAGGAAAAAAGAGCCACCACAAAAAAAGAGCTTGAATTTGGACACTCTTGCATAATTTTGATCTACATTAACTTGAATTTGGACAGTTTACCTAAGCCTGAATTTGGACATGTTCGTATAGATTTTAAAATTTTATATATATATATATTTTAACTTGAATTTTAACAATCAAAAAAATGCTTCAATATATATATATATATATTTGCTAGTGAGAAAATGTTGAAATATGATTTGGGTATATCATTAAATCTCATTGCCCCTTGTCAAATTTTTTTTTGTGTTGATATTCAAAATATGCTAGTAAACACTGGATGTAAAACCTTTTTTTTTTTTTTTTTACATACTAAGAGAATGTGAAACAGTAACTTATGCCTTACCAATCTTAGTTTCACTGTGTCCTACCCTCATGCCTTATTTAAAACCCTAATTTTATCGTATTGTGTATGTACTGCGTATATTTACTGAAATCCTGCCTAAATTTATGTCTAATGGGGTGCCCAGGGTTTTATAATAATTAAAATTGTCTTAAACGGTTTTATTTTCAAACCATCGAGTATATATTATGTATATATGCTTGTACAATAAAGTAGGTCACATATTCTCATCTACACACATACTGCGATAATATTTAAAATTTATGAAAATAATTGTTGTTTAAAGTTAGTTTGTTTTGAGTCTGTTTATCTTGTGATATTATATTCACTATATTTGTTTGCATTTAATAAAATAATATCACTGATAAATATATTCTGGAAATTAAATTCAAAAAAAGTTATAAATATAAAATGTTATTTAGTTCTCCAAAATCATGCCATTTTTCTTTTTAAATCAGTGAGGGTAGGGAAAGAACAATAGTGACTAATTTTAACTATATTGGTGCCTGTTTTACTAGTAGATTTTGATAAGATTAAAGACAGTGCTTACGAGCAGATTTAATTTAAAAATGCAGTCCATGTTTTCCAATTTATTAATAACTTAAGGATTGGATTTTACCACCACAGGGTTAGATTATAATCAGAGAGAGCATATAAATAGGGCTGATTAGTTATTGTTTCATTATTATAAGATTATTATAGTTATTAATTAATCTGACTGATGTTGTGACAGCAAAGTTATTTTCTGTAATTTTGAAATTGATTTTCTAATAGCTTTTTTATTTGCATTATCAGACTGACCTGCTTGTTTGTTAGTTTAAAACAAGTTTTGAAATCGTTTCACCTTAGAATGATGGGGTAAAGGGGCAGTAGGCTGTTTTGCCTTGGGTTCCAGTGCCTTGGCCATCTGTCATTCACTATCTGATGTCCTGTCACCATACTATCAAGCCCAACTGAACCAGCACAAAGAATGCTGCTCCTAAAATCTACTAACTGCTGCTGTTGAACAACAAACCCAGGAAGAGTCAAAATTTGCATAAGAACTCTGTTACAAATTTGGAAATGCCCACAGACGGATCTGAAAGAATGAGGTAATAAAATCAACCCGAGATCTCAGAAACCTTCATGCTATAGCTAATAAATTTTATATATTCCTTAATATGTATTTATTCAAGTATTTTAATGCTTGCTGAAGTTGTGCTTGGGTTGATTTTCTATATATATCTGTAAATGTCTTATTTAAATCTGTATTGTAAGGAAATATCTAATTAATTTCTTTACGCAAATGTGAGTTGCATAGGGAAGTTAAATAATGTGTTGTTGCCATCTTAGTTTATTAAACCACAAACATGCATCCCCCTCCCATCATTTATATATGTTTAAAAGTAGTTCTTATGTATCATAAATTTTGTTAGAATAAGTATTTATTTCTCTAAGCTTGGTTGAGAGTTTGCTGGCCATTAAAAATATGAAATTTGAGAGTGAGCTATTTCTGTTCTTTAATAACTTGCCCTTTGTTTTACTAAGTGTATTTTAAAATTTAACTGTGTTGCTAGTGAATATTCTAGGGTGCTGGAACCTTACCATTTGTAAAAGTCATCAACGGTTAAATCCATTTCCCTTATTTTACTCTGCGGTTCCCAGTACTGTGCTATAATGGCACATGGGAATTATTTCGCATATGTCCCCACAGTTATGAAGCTCCTGGGTGCTGGCCAAGCTTGAGTTGTGAGTGGGCTAGAGATGCCCCAAATAAAAGGCGAAATGCCTATCCAAAGCCAAGACCTTTTCTTCATAATTTATAAAGTTGCATACTCAGAAACTGCACCCCCTCTTTGGCATTATATCACTGGCATCACTGTACATTACCCTTAGTAATTATTTTAAAAGAATTATATTATTTAAATGATTTTTAAGTCCGTTCAGTACAGCTCGGTCTTCTAATTTAGTTAATCACTTCGCGAGCAACTCTCGGTCTCCATTTAAGATTACAATTATATATAGTTTTAGAATATTCAAATTCTGTTAAAGACTTTACGTGACTTGTATATACCTACCATGTCACTGTATTTTAGACACATTGTCTAGATGAACCCAAGTATGAGGTATCAGCCATCTTGTTGTTCATTGTATATAGCTATCCAATTTATATAGCTAAACTATTTTCTATATCTAATTATTAAAATATTATTTGTAAATTTATTTCTTTTCTCTTTTTATTTGGGGTGCAATTTAAGTAACATACCATAGTGGGTTTATCTTGGGCACATCTATAAGTTATTGTTAAATGAACCTAGGGCTATTTTAGATTTAGAATCTTTTGTTTTCTCCCTGATCACCGGCAGCGGCATGAAATTATACTATTAGTAGCATCAAATGTGTTATCACGTAGAGGGCATTGTGGAGTTTGGACTTTGAATTTGAACTTGGGATTTCTGGGAAGTAACCTTCCTAGTGTTGAGTTCTATATTCTGGGTTTAAATTCTGCAGTGTGTTGGCAAGATAGACATGTTTTGACCGTTACAATGGTAATTTCAATTTATGCAGAAATATATTTTACCGTATGGTTCGAAGTATGTCGGTGGTGTATGGAAGGATTATAATTTGAAATTAGTTGTGTCAGTGCAGAATATATTTGATGATACAATGAACTTACAGGATTGTGATAATATAATTATGGATATTTCTAAACAGGCGGTTTGTGAACTTAAACATCTTAGTATTGAGTGAAATATATGTTTGAATGAGGATGAAAATTTAAGAATGTGTTTTATTAATTGAATTGTATATAATGATAAAATTGAAACACAAATGAATAAATTAGGATTTTGTATCATTGATGATTATAATATGGAAGGGTAGTATATGAAATTTATAAATAATATTTTAAAGAAAGCTAAAAGACATTTTATGAATGGTAGTATATACTACGATATATATCCATCTATAGCTATTAGCCTAAGAATATTTGCTAATGTTAAACTTCACAAAGAAGGGAATTCTCTTAGATTAATGATAGATTTTGGTATCATTTATGTATAAAACAGCTAAATATATCAGTGGATTTCTACAAGATATGTTGTGTTTTGGAAGGTATACATTTGCATCATCTTATGAGTTTGTTGATAGGATTAAAAATATAAAATTAAATGATCATAATTTGTTAGATTGATTGGATATAACAGAATTATATGGATCAATTGATATTCATGTGTCTATAAATTTAATTGAAATGGCACTAAATAATATGTCAATAAAAAAAATTTAATAAAGTTTATCGTTGAATCACTAAAATTTATAAGTGATAATATTAATTGATTGTGAAATTCATTCAATGATTGGAGAGGATATGCTTAATTTGATATTATTGTGATGTTCTATATTTTATTATAGAACATTTAGAATAATTACATAGCACAATAATTATTATTATTCAAATAAAGAAATGCAAAAAAATTATTTGCTTATAATAAATTTTGCTTATTCTATGAGTGATAAGGCACATGTTAAAATTTATATTTTAAATGTTATTTTTTTATTTTATAAATTGAATACCAGTTGCATCAATAATTCAACTGTGATGAAGTCAAATAAATGGTCTTCTATTTCCCAGTGTCTAAATCGTTTTTCCTATAGTTTATTATAAGTAATGTACATTTTCACTAACTCTTATATCAATAGATAACGATTTTCTCATTAGAAAAAAAATACTATAGTTAATATTTTTGCTATTTCAGAAGAAATATAATTCGTGTCTACCATTCCTAAGTAGTGGTTTGTTGAAATCATTACCTTGTCTCTTTTTATCGTTAAACATGGAATCTATTTGTCATTGTCTGTATTCAGCAATACAAAATAAAAAATCATTTTAACAGGTATGTTGAATCTTTTTTATATTTTAAATTTTTTATTACTTTCATTATGAATACTTAGATAATATTTTCTGTATTTTAATGTCAATAGAAAAAAAAAGATTTTTGTACTTGGGGCAATTTTTTGTCGTGGTTGTTGAGCTAAAATATTATGTAAGAGTGTGTCTGATCGTGTGCGCGCGGTTTATTGTTATTATTTTCCTTTATATACAATGAAATGAGGATATTCAGTTTTCAGCTTTGTTTGCATAGTTTTCTGCACTGTTTCTTATTATATAAAGCAAATAAAATAAAAACACATCTCATTTTCAATTTTATCTCGTCAAATACTTTTGAAATGCATTTATAAATAGATCAGAGAATTGAGCTTTTCTTAAATATTTTATGAAATTATTTAAACCAATAAACATGCAGTATTTATTAATTTATATGTTTTCAAAAGTAGATTTTTATCAATACATTTAACTCAACAGGACAAAAAAATAAATGCATTTAAAGAAAAAATAAGAGACTGATTAAAGCCTTCAGGGATTGATAGATTTCAGTCGTTCTCGTTATCTATCTAAACCAATTTCAATTGATATTATTCTGCTTATCTATGCAAAAATATTAAATATGATCGCATTTATTTTTTAAGATTTCTATTTTATCCTTTTACTGATTAATTTAAAATTATACATATATAGTAGTGTCAAAAGGAGGAAAAGTGCAATTTCTGGGCTTCTTTGAATATTTGGGCAAATCTGATATATTATCATGATGGCCAAATAAAATATATTAATAAAATGTGATCTACTTAGATAATTCAAACATTTTTATTTAAAGCTGTCAATGCCCAACAAGTTCTTATTTTGATGAATAAATGAAAAATTATAATAATTATACAAAATGATTTTGAGCAAATCAAACATTACTTTAAATCGTCATAAAAATTGGAAATCATTTGAAAGATGAAAGTGTAGAAAATAATTTTGAATTTAGAGCCGGATTTTTAAACTTTTTTATTCTACAGATCCCCATGCAAGTCACATGAAAAACATACTTTCCTTTTAGAAAGTAATAACAGATGGTTTAGGGGGTTGTTTAAATTATATTTTATAACTTTTCCACAATTTTAATACCTGCTAATATAAATATGGTTTAACTTCTGTTCAAACTATCATATTAGTATCTATTTAGAAATTTGTGTTTTTTTAAAGCATCATAAAACAATTTCCACCTATCTTTACCAGTATTTATGCAAGAGTTATCCACAGAATCCAGAATATGTTGTGACAAAATAAAGATTATTCTAAGTTAATATTATATCGGGTACCATTTAATAAATATATCATACTGATACTAATATATCTCCTCAAGAATAATGTTTTTAATGCATAAAATAAAATTATAAAGGAAATCAGTTTTATATATTGAAATACAGTTTCAAAAATAAAAAATATATTATGTAATATTATACATGTATTATTTTATTAAACACATTCAATATAGAAAAATTAAAATTAAATTTTATTTTTTAAAAAGATACCAATGTAACTTTAGGGAATTTGAACACAGATGTTTAAGCTCCCTTCAGATATCCATTCTATTACATACAACTGATGCATATGACTTACATGGGAAAAAGATAAATGATCTCCATTTATGAATTTCATGCTGAATTCTGGTTCAGAAGTAAATATGTATATTGGAAATTATTTATCTTTTTCACATGTGTGTGGTTATGTGTATCGGTTGTATGAGATTGAGTGGATATCTGGTTTGAAAAGTCTGTGTTCAAATCCCTTAGAATTACATTTAATTTCCAAATATATAAATTATGCTTGCATTTGAGATATATCAATGTGTAGATTGTTGTGACCTATCTAGAAAAAGAATAAACTGTGGTATGACACTTGACAAGGCAATATGCATACCATGATGGATATCTAATCAAGCTTAGTTGTTTTGTTTTAAATGTTATATATGTTGAAAATCCTCATTCACAAAGTTATGTTGATGTAACTGTAAACAAAAGTTCTATAACCCACATTGCAAGATTGGAATAGGTTTCTCACAGAGAATACCAAAATTCTTCCAGGTTTTTTGAATTAAATTCCAACTGTAGCAGTTTTTTGTCCTAAAATTAATAAATTTATCTTGGTTAAATATAAACAGTTTTATCAAACGTAAGTGGATTCCATATTCATGGTTTAATTTTCATGTCATCAAGATAAAAATATTTTTTACTAAAGTTATGTGATGTTTTCAAGAGTTTGCAGATTTTTTTTTTTCAAAAGAAAAAAGTGCCAGAGAATTATGCACTTGAACTCCATCTTGATAAACCACTTCCTCAATATTGGAAAATGTGTAAGATATGCTATTCTCTTCTTGCATATTGGTAATTTAACCAAGAAATCTCATAACATTTCACCTTTTAACCACAATGGTGACTTCATGACCTTGATTAGAAAGATTTATCTCATTCATATGATAAAAAATATCTACTAGATAAAACTCCATGAATAATTTTTTTTTTCAAAATGTTCTAGAAGTGAATTGTCTTTTTCTTTTAGAAAAAATGAAACTTCTGGTCTCAGTTCAAATAAGTGGTTGAGGTTCAAATAAGTGTTTGAAGATTTGTCTTTTTAAAAACTAGTATATTTTTGACTGGTAGAGGAGGATTTTATATTCTACTTCCATTTCTTGACAAAATCTTCTAAAATATAATGATTTACAGATTTCTTCTGATAATATTTTTAACTTTTATGGTTGCTGAAAATACATCTAAGGGGCATTAAAAGAATACTTGTTATCAATGTATATCTGTGTAAAAAGAAATGAGTAACAACAATATGAAGTGCTTTTCTTTTTTTTACTAAAATAAAAAAGCCAGATGCATCACAGAAGCTCCTTCATTAAAAAAAGAATTAAGATTTTTTTTTTCAATCAATATGTTGTTTGTGAAAATAACTTTTTATTATTTCACAAATTGTGAATGACTTTTGCCATTTTTAAAAGAATCTAATAAAATAAGAATACTTCTTTGATTATGTTGTCATGCACACAATGAACAAAACTAGTATCTATTTACATTAAAAGATGTCTGAACATACTAAAGAAAAAGATGAAACTTCCAATTTCTGAATGGCTTCCTTTAAAGTATTAAAAGATATTTCAACTATTTATAAAATGCATTATGTTATTTTAAAATGCAACCACTTCCACATTTTATCCTGTTCCAGTATACATACCAATTTAATCTTTTCCAGTATATTTATGTTTTTATTATAGTGTAGAGCTTCTCTTATTTGTCAATCTGATTAGCAATTTTACAGGATGCTTCATGAAGATTTTTAATGAAATGGAAAATCCATATTGCTTTTTTTTGCAAAACTAAAAAAAAATACATTATTAAATGCATTCTCAACATGAATAAGCATTAGATGGTTTTTCAGTTTTGCAGTCTTAATATGTCCATTTGCAAAAAAATTTTCTCAGAAAAAATGTTATGGCTTTTGAGAATGTGGATTTATTAATTCAAATGAAATCAAATAATGCATTACTTTTATCTTACCTTTTTTTTGAACATTCAGTAAAATAAAATATATAATTTAATTGATTGTTTGTATTCTATAAGGTTTTTAAGTAATTTATATATATATATATATATAAATTACTTATATATATATATATATATATATATATATATATATATAATTTTAACTTTTAAATAGACATGAAGATTACAGCAATATATCAGGATTCATGTTCTTTTGAGTTCAATGTCTTTTCTAGAATTGCATGCAAAGTTACATGGATTTTAGAACTTTCCTAGAAACCTAAAACAAAAAAAGCACATATTGGTTATGGACATTTTCAGATATTGCTAGGATTACAAATGATTATGTTACAGTGTCCACAACTGAAAGATGTAAATATCAATTACACAGATTGACAACTGTATGGTAAATTGGACTGATTTACATTCTTAGTTAATATGTGCATGAATTCTCATTTAAACTGACCAGATTTGCAAAATTTTAACAATCATTAAAAACAATTTACCTACTTTCATTTCTTTGATAATAAACAATTGTAAACAATGAATTACTTGAATATTGCGTGTTTTTTTAATTTGAAATGATATATTGTACTCTTTGCTCTGCAATTTTAATTTTTAACTAAGTAAAAATATGGCAATACTGTTATTAAATTTCATGCTTCAGCCCATATGATTGTGAGGACATGCATTTATCTGCTACATAATTTTTTTCTAACATTAGTTTATTATATTTTATTTATTGTTGTTTTGCTTTTTATTACATTATATTTACTTTATTAAATTAAAGAGAAAAAAAATGATGATTTTGGAAATATGTCAAACTTTTTCAAACTATATTGATGAAAGTAAAAGTTTTTCTGTCAGTAGTGTTTCTGGGATTTGTTAGTACTTCAAAATTTTATGTTTCCATAATAGTTATAATATTATAATGTTATTGTTTTATTTTTTTACAGTGCAATTTTTCTTTTAATTATGCTAAATATTTCCAAGTTACATGAAGTATTAATGTTTTATTTTTTATTTTTATGTGCACAACATGAGGCATAATGATTTTAGCAAATAGTGTTTTAAATACAATGTTTTATATACATGTCTTCCAATGGATAACAATCTTTAAATTGTTCTTATCTATGATATTTTCTTGCACTAAGGTTTTCCTTTATATTTATTTCTCTTTTATTTCCAAAAAAAAAATTATGGATAAAAGTACCACTGTATTAAAAAACAAAGGAAAAAAGCTATTAATTTATATAATAATGAAATAATTTAAAATGTGATATATTTTAAATGAAAGGATTAAACATGTAATTAAATCTATGAGCAATGAAAGTCTTTTATAGTATTATGAAATATTATATAATCACTTAAAATGACAAATTGGAGATGTTGTTATATATCAAATATCTAAATTATAAAAATAAGCAATGTGTCTGGAAGAATATATTTCTGATAATCATGTTTTGAAAAATTATATAAAAGGTATTAAAAATTAGAAAGTAAAAATAGCTGATAAAACTAATTTTTAATATCTTACTTTCCGTCTTTTTAAAAAGCAACATTGCTAATCCATGGCATGATAATAATAAGTTGAAGGGTTTGTTGTTGCAGAAACCTTGAGTACCAGAGTCAAATTTTAAAAAATATGTTTTTAAAATGCAATAGCAGTGACTGTATATATTACATGATTACAAAACTTTTTATTTACAGAAAGTATAATAGAAGTCGATGAAATAAAAACAAAATTAAATTTAACTAAGCCATATCAATTTTACTTGAATGAGAATACAAACAAATATCTTTGACATCATTAAAAAAATTAAAAGGTTGCAATGTGACTGAACTGAACATATTTTTGGAAAAGATTATGAATCCCCAAATAATCAGATTTAATTATTTAGACAATAGAATACTATGATCAACATCTATATATTAAAAATAATTATTGTTTTTTATAAATGATAATCAAATTCTGAGAATTCATTAACTTAAGTGAATTGTTATTTATGTAGTTATGTGAATTCCCATTTTACATGTTCATGTTAATAATAAAACTGTTTCAAGATATGTGTGGTGAAATGGAAACTTTAAATATACTTTTCATATATATATATATATATATATATATGAAAAGTATATTTAAATATATATATATATATATATATATATATATATAATGGTAACTCTGGTCAATAAAAGCAGAAGCACCAAAATTTATAAATAAAATAATATGAGATTAGTAATCGGGTAACCAAAGCTCATTCTTTATACAAATCTTCATTTTCTTTAGCTACTGTACATTCTGAATGTTGCATATCAGAGAATATATTCTCAGAGATATGGGGGGGAAGTTATTTTATGGGTTAATGTGTGTCACTAATTATGTATATTTTATCAGCGAGTGTTATATATAAGTTAAAAATATTATAGTGGTACATTAATTCAATATAATTAATTAATGTATTTTATAAAATAGCAAAGTATTTCACTCTATCCTTGCTTTAGTGAATGCATGAAATAACATTAAATTTGTAAATAAAATAATTTATTAATGACAAAATAAAATAATAAATTAATAAATAGATAATAAAATAAATTACTAGAATCTTCTTTGGGATATTTTCTTTATTGAGTACTTTAATTTAAATCAGAAATTATAATAAACATTCAAATGCATTATCCCTATAACTTTGTGTGATAACTTCTCACATAAAGAAAAAATATCATTTATTGCTAGACAGTTTTTTTGGAAATAGTTTCATTTACTTTATAATTAGAAATTATAATTTATTTTGTTCAATAAATAATTCAAGTTCAAATATTATTTTTATAGTTCCTTCATGAATAGAAACATAATGTTGTTTCTGACAAGTTTCACAATAGTTTTCATTCCTTAGTTTTTTTAAAGTTCACTATTCTTTTCATTATTTGTCCACAATATTGTTATTGATATATACTTAATATAATAATCAATCTAAATAAAATTGAAACAAAGAACTAATTATATTTACAATTATTTAATTATCAACCTGACTTTCATTTCTCACTGAGACTTTTCAAGATATAAAAGTTTTATACATCACATGATTTATTAATTACATGGACTCCACTTATTAGACATTATTTTATCTTTAACAGTATAATTAAGATTACACATATAAATGCTAAACAAATGACAAAATAAAAAATAAAAATACATAAAAAATATATAAAAAGTAGCAATAATCATAATAACAACTTAAAATTATATAAATAGATATACATATATTTTAATATACCTATATAAATAAATAAATATTCAATTCCCCCATCCCTGTTATAAACCCTCATTCACAATTCAACCTTGGCTTTTTTACCATAATTTTTAAATCTTCCAATTATCTGTGCATTTTTCTCTAACTCTTTGCTTAATAGCTTGTGTCACATTATAGTGAGATTTCTTCATGAGACTTTCTCCTCCTTTTTTCATTACTAGCATTATCAACATTATCAACCTTATGATGGTTGTATGATTTGAATTCGATTATCTCCATGTCTCTGTTACAGAAGGCACACACCTGAACTCATCAGCCTTTTATCCTTATTCTTTGAGGCTTACTGAATTTCTGTAAGAACTGAATACAATATGGAGCTTCCATCATCAGCTCCTATATCTTAATCAGTTCTGAAGTATTCCAGTAACTGCTTTCATACCAACCTGAGCATACTCTCACCATATACAAATGACTCTACACACACACACACACACACACACATATATATATATATATATATCCAGAAAATATTAGAATTAATATATATAAATACAGAATTACTTCTCTATAAAACTGCTTTAATATTTCAACCAGCAGACTGTTTTTTTATCAGAAAGCAAAATGTATATTTCCAGAATTAATACACTAAAATATTACAGACAGTTATGTATCAGATAACAAAACTAATTCCTATAGGCTAAAAATCTTTAAAAACCTTGTATAATATATATATATATACAAAACTTTGTATAAAACCATACATACATTATTATTATATATTAAAATATATCAAAAACAATAAAAATATACTATTATGTATGTACACACCAAAAAAACTGTATATATATATATATATGTGTGTGTGTGTGTGTGTAACTGTTAAATAACAAAATGTGTGGTTTATATATATAATACATCAGATATTCTATAGTAATTACCATAGAATATATATATTCTACTATATGTATTTTACTATATATATATATATATATATATATATATCTTATACATATATATTTTTATATTTATTCCACACATGCTAGTCCACCTATAAAATAATTATTTAAGAAATAAATAAAAAAAATCCCTATGAAACCAGGTAATTCAAAGATGTGATAATACCTATATTCATATTCATCCCATGAGGATGTAATGTCTTAAATTTAAAAATAAATAAAAAACTCTCCTTCTGTTTTCTTTTTCTCATGGAAGAAAAATTAACCTCCAATATAACCACTCTTAAATCATCAATCAAGTGATCAGGTAAATTGAAATGTTTAAAAACTGGTCTATCTTCATTTTTATGTAAAATATCAAACCTATGATTGGTCATTCTAATATGTAGACTGTTTGCTGACTCACCTATGTAATGACTCAAGCATCTATTACATTCTGTTAAATATACCAAGTTTATACTTTTACAATTGAGATAGTTGGGAATATACCATTTAAAACCATGAATGGTATCTCCCTGAACCATCTTTGTAACAGTAATATGTTTGCATGTAAGATATCTCTTATCCTCACATGAAAAACACCTCTTTCCTGACAAAAAATTAGTGCCAAAAACTGTCCTTACAAGTCTATTGCTACGATAGGGAAAAGCAGATCTCATACAATTTGTGGAATTTAATATATTAAAATGTTTCCATAATATTTGTTTAATATTAGGTAAAATCATCATTGAAGGTAAGAACCAGTGGTATATTTATCAACTGACATTTTCTTTTCTTAGATAGAAGTTCCTGCTTGTCAATTCCTGCAGATTTTACCACTGCCCCTAACAATCTTTTAGGATATTTCATATTGATAAATTTATTATACAAAACCTTGTTATTTTGCTGAAGAAATCCCTGATCACTGCAAATTCTTTTAATCCTTGACTGTAAGTGATATTAGTCTTCAAGTGCTTAGGTGATTACTATAAAAATGTAGGTAAACATGATTATCATATGATTATCAGTTGGCTTCCTAAAAATGAAGATAGACCAGTTTCTAAACATTTCAATTTACCTGATCACTCAGTTGATGATTTAAGAATGGTTACATTAGAAGATAATTTTTCTTCCATGAGAGAAAGAAAACAGAAGGAGAGTTTTTTATTTTTAAATTTAAGACATTACATCCCCATGGGATAAATATGAATATAAGTACTATCACATCTTTGAATTACCTGGTTTCCTAGAGATTTGTTTTTTTTATTTCCTAAATAATTATTTTATAGGTGGACTAGCACATAGTGGAATAAATAGAAAATATATATATATATATATATATATATATATATATATTCTATTTATATGTATTTCACTATATATATATATATATATATATAGTGAAATACATATAGCAGAATATATATTTATACAGTTTTTTTGCTGTGTACATATATAATAGTATATTTTTATTGTTTTTTGATATATTTTAATACATAATAATAATGTATGCATGGTTTTAGTTTTTTTAAGTTTTTTGTGAAAGAATTTTTTTAGTATTTTTTATACAAAGTTTTGTAAATATATATGTATATATTTATACAAAGTTTTTAAAAATTTTTCATCTATAGGAATTAGTTTTGTTATCTGATATGTAACTGTCTGTAATATTTTAGTGCTTAAATTCTGGAAATAGCCATTTGTTTTCTGATGAAAACCAGTCTGCTGGTTGAAATATTAAAGCAATTTTATAGAGAAGTAATTCTGTGTTTTTATTATGTTTTTATTTTTCCTTTAGTTAGTTTGTAAGGTTATATATATATATACAATGCCTCTTTTCCTTTTACATTTTTATTTTTCCTTTAGTTAGTTTGTAAGGTTATATATATATATACAATGCCTCTTTTCCTTTTACATAACTCTTTTTATCTCATGCCTTTAGCTAAAACTTATGTTTATCCATAAATCTGCAGATAAATTAAATATCTGAGTTAGGTGGCCCTTCCTGGTGACCAACATATGGTTTTAAAATTCAGGTGTTGTAAATTCCTTTAGCTTCTTTCATATTTAACCAAAACACATTTGGGCCAGTTTGTCTCATGATAGTGTATAGTCCCACATATTGTTGACAGAATTTTTGATACCTATCTTTAAATGGTTGTTTACTTGGGTTGGGTATTTTGACAAAGACTTGGTCCCCTATTTTGAAATTGCATTTTCCCTTTTTCTTGCCTTTGTTCCTTTTCTCAGTCTTATCAACTAATCGTTGATGTGCCATCTGAATATTTTCCTCTATGTCATACTGTGTATATTTAATTAAAACTTGGTATTTAACAAATAGTGAAGGAATATGATGGCTGAAATGTAGCCTAATGGGCATGAATCCAGTAAATTCATTCACAATCCAATTGATGTAATTCGCATGTTTCATCTGCTTTATCTACCCCCTATGCTCAAACTTTAAGTAGGTCCTGAACAACATCCAAGCAACCACATCACATGTTTGCAAGAGTTTGATTGTGGATTTTTAATAGATCTGAGCACATGTCTTATCTGTAGCTTTTCTATCCATCTTTTTCATTTTTTGAATAGAAACGGTGTGCAATGGTCTGTTAAAATGGTTTTGGGCTTTACTATTGTAGTGAACTAGAAGGTGTCTAATACCTTGACCATATGTCTGGTATTATCTTGGGGTATAGGGTAAGCAGAGACATACTTTGAGAAGAGTTTGTAGGTGACAAATAGATATTTTTGTTTATTGAATGGAGGCAATGGTCCATAACAATTGATTGTCAAGTTCTTATTTGGTCTTTCAGGAATAATAGATTTTAATGCATTGCTATAATTTTGGTTTACTGGATTGGCTCTTAGGCATATCAGACAATCTTGAAGTACCCTCAAGATGTCTTTATACATTCTTGGTTAGTAAAACCAATTTTTCAAGAGATGTTTTGTTTTATGTGCACTGAAGTGCCCGTACAAGCAATGAATATACTTTATGAGTGGAATATGCAAAGTTTTAGGTATCCCTACTCTCCACTCATTCTCTATATTATAAAAATCAAGATTCTTTGGCACATTTCAAAACTTTCTATCTTTTAAATCATTCATGATTGTATTCAAATTAGGATCTTTAAATTGTAATTTGGGCAGGTTTTCCAAATCATTCTCTACACTACCATTAGTCATCAAATTGACATACGTAATGTAGGCATTCTCTACACTGCCATTAGGCATCCAATTGACATGTGTAATGTAGGCATTATCTACTGACAAATGGTTCTGTTCTGACCTACATGGGTTTTGACTAAGCACATCAGCCCCAACATTCTGGATCCCTTGCAATACTGTATGGTGTAGTTGAATTACTGCAACAGCAAACTCCATACTTACTAGACAACATTGGTCATGGAACTGTGATTCAGGAATTCAATATTTTTGTGGTCTGTGATTACTATCACCTCTGATCTGAGAAGCATCTGTTGAAACTTTTGGCAGTCCTACACTATTGCTAGTGCTACCTTCTCTGTAACTGTATAATTTATTTATGGACCTTTCAGGAGTCAGCTGTTAAAGTAGAGAACACCAAGTTCACCATCCTCCTGGATTTGGAATAATGTTACCCCAACTCTGAAATGACTATCTGTTTGGACAATAAATGGCTTATTAAAATCAGGGAAGGCTAACATAGTTTGCTCTAAAAACCCTGTTTTAATATTCTCAAATGCCTTATGCTGTTCATCAGTCTACTTTTATTTTTCATTTTTTCTGATTAATTTAACAACAGTTCCACATAGTCAGAAAATTTCTGGGAGAAAACAATGAAAAAATTACATAGGTCTAAAAATGATTCTTTGCTGGAAGCACTCTTGGGATAACATAGTGAGGTGTTGAAAGTGTTCTTCAACAGTGCTAGATGCAATAATTACATCATCCACATAAATAGTTACATTCTGTTTAATCTCAGGAAATAGAGACCTCTTATCAGACCAGCACCACTATTTATCGATACAAATGGCATCCTATTGAATTGGTATGTTAAACTCTCATACTAGAAAGCAGTGTATTGGTGATCATCAGGATGGAGTTTGATTTGCCAATACCTGGAGATAATATTGAAAGTGGAAAATACCTTCTTGTTTTCAAATATCACAAATTAACTTGTATGTGGGCAGTGGAATATTTTTGTCAGAGACAGTAATTTTGTTTAGTTGCCTAGAATCCAATCAAAATCTCATTGACCCATCTTTATCTTTCTTCTTCACAGTTATGACTGGGTTACTGTATGGTGAAGAGCATTTGAAAATGATCCCCCAATCCAGCATTTTATTAATCTGCTTAGAAATTTCTTGTCAATACTGGTATGGAATAGGTATGATTTGGATTGAAATGATTGATCCTGTATTAATCTAATTTTTTGTTGAAATCTATCTGTCACTCCTGGTATTTCCAAAAAGATCAGGCTAAATTCATGAATCACAGATTGCAATTTCAATTTATCTTCACCTCCAAGCAAGTTAGAATCTGCAAGTTTGATTGCTTTCAGGATATTTGATATAATACAGTCAACTTCAGATAGATAATATCTTGGAAGTAATGTCATTCCTAAGACCACATAATTAATCCTATTTTGTTGGAGAAATCAATGATACAAGATGTTCAAGTGTCATGGATTAAGCCATTCAATATCAGGAATACTGAAACGGAAATCTCCAATCCCTTACCGTTTCACCATCAACCTAATGACCTACTCGTCTGAACTAGTTTCGAACCTATCTTAAATGTAAAAATGTCATATGTAAAAATGTTATATATAAGTCGAGCGGGAAAACTTTGCTACAATGGCCGCTTGAGTTGCATCATCCATTTACATACGAAAACACGCTATAATTAGACAGGTTTGATAAAATTATAGCGGAGAAATGCTCATAATTTATTATAAAATGTTTTATTAATTTTCAGTCAATTCTTAATTATATTCGCTATAATATTCGTATGTGGATGGATAATTTATACCTGGGAATAATGGCAAAATGATTCATATATATTTAAGTTTAAATAAAAGTAATGTAAATGTTTTCTTTAATTTATTTAACGGTTTTCTGATTTAATGTTTTACATATATAGTTGAAACAAGTATTTTCTTTAAATTTGCTTTTTTTTTAATAAACAAATATGTTAAAAGTTATTTAGTTTTATAAAATAAGAATTATCTGTTCGCAATTAAAAATGAGAATTTTTGTAAACAAGATATCAATTAGTGACACACCCAGGTAAAAAAGTAAAATCTGTTTTCTGATTGATTTTTGTTTGCAACAAAAGACTTTTTCATTAAATCAGAATACCATTCCTTCTGCTAAGTAATAACACCTGAAAAGGAATTTAATTAATGAAAATGAATCAAATTATATAGTTTATATATTTTGATACATTTTTTTTTAAGGAAATTAAATATAACACCTCGGAGATTTTATCAGTTGTTGTAGAAATTGAATTATATTATTTTGCTTTAATTAAAAGTCAATTGGTCCCGAGGCTTACGAAATTCCAGAAAGGTGTTAAAGTTTAGTCGAAATGTATAAATAGGGCTTATTTTAAGCGGGAAGATAGACTCCATCTTGCTGTTGAATAGCTGTTAAGATCAGAAGTCAAAATTGTTTAATTTTACCATGTCTGGCTAAAGTCAGGCAAGAATTGCTGCAATTCCCATGATGGAACACCGAGTTCAATCCATCAAATGCCGAAGCAACAACCACACCAAATAAAAGATGTCATAAGCCGCTAAAAGAACTTGCCTTCATTCCAACACCATTTTAAATCATCTCGCAACTAAATTAAAGATGCCATAAGCCGCCCAAGAATTCACCTTCATTCCAGTTTGAATATCTCCAGCCCATCTACAGGAGAACTGTTTTAATATTTAAAATCGCAGAGCTCTGTAAATTTCAAAAACAGTCATTGTTTCTTCAAAACAGGTTAGCTAGCCATATTATTGAAATTTCTACCTAAATTGTTTTTGAAATAATATTTAAATGAAATACTTTTTGCTAATACAATAGTGTAAACTGTCTAAATTGTTTCCTAAAATATTTTAATTCTATAAATGAAATACTTTTGCTAAATTTCTGTTAATTAATGTTTTGCTATATAATTTAATCACTGCAATTATATTTTGCTTTTCTTTTGCTTATTTTATTTATTATTAGTTATGCCTATGTTTTGAAACGGCGTGCATTTAATTATAGAATATGTTTTTAAACATATAAATTTAAATTATTTATATAGCATCATTTTGTGCGCTGTTTCGAAACCCAAATTCATATTTTTGTCATTTAGTAAATTAATTAATATAAATATAAAATGTGGCTTTTCAGCCTTTATTTATTATGTTACTAAAGATTAAACTAGCCTGGAGTGCAATCATAAGTATATTTTTTTAGTTAAGTATTCGTAAGTCCCCTATTAAATATACTTTTCCCCTTTTTAAAAGTTTAGTAGTTATAGATAACTAAAGAGATTGAACGGGATAAAGTAAAGTTTGTATCTATATATTCCTGTCAGTAGCATATCGTATTTCTCATGCTACAGAAGAGTTGGCTCTTTTGATCAAGCTGATGATCTAGTGTTCATTTAATATATGATCTTTAATTTATAATATCCTTCGGCTTGGCGGATGTGGGATTTATTAATATTTTCTCGTTGTGCTGTTCTTTTTGATATAAGATGGAGCCACGGTAAGTCCAGCCCATCTTCTCTTATGGGTAGTGCAGTAGCAAAGTCTGAGCTACGGGCCAGATTAGCACGTAAGTCCCCCGCCTCTGAACCAAATAAAGGTTCCCCATTAGCAGCATGACGACCGGTTATTGGGTAAACCGTTGTTTGTCACAAAAACCCTAAAACTATTCTTCCATCCGCAGAGCCACTTTATTATTATATTTTACTTGTGCCTAGCGTATTAGTAAAATCGTTATAGCCAACTCTCCCTCCCTAATATGCAGTCTTCGGCATTGATCCGAAGCATTCTTGAAAACCCGTTCGATCTAAAGCTATCTGGGACGCTTTAAAAGCCCATAGTTAAAATAAATTTTTTATAATTAAGATGTATTAAGTTTCACTCCAGACTTGGTTTGATTTTACGTAAAAGAGCCACTCGAACTGATTATAAAAGGATATAACAAATAAGTTAATGTAGTGATTAATTGTATAGCGGGATATTTGGAACCATTGAATCATAGCCAC
This sequence comes from Epiperipatus broadwayi, assembly GCA_028023455.1. Classification (NCBI taxonomy): domain Eukaryota; kingdom Metazoa; phylum Onychophora; class Udeonychophora; order Euonychophora; family Peripatidae; genus Epiperipatus; species Epiperipatus broadwayi. The sequence continues at coordinate 31,771,824 of JAQFVV010000001.1, forward strand.
AAACCGATTTTGTCAACAACAATTGTCAATAAATATATTTTAATTCATCATATATCAGTTTCTGTCTAATTATTAAATCAATCCAATTCACTAATTGCCCATAAGTATTCATTAGTAAAGCCCCTATTATTTAAATATGTTAGATTTTATCTGTGGAATGTCTAGTATTTAAGTTGTTTATATATATGTTTAAGTCCATGAGTCTTATTGTTTTCTCCGATTTGCTAGTGGGCCGGATGAAGAATTAAATCTTGTGTGCTACCATTGTTATGTTATCCATTGGGTGTTAGATCTGGTGCTTGGAGAGTGGGTTCGAATCCAGGCTGGTCCCTGACCTAAATCTCGGGCTTGACTGGGTTTGAAGTACATTTTGTGAGTTCCAGCTCGTGTTAGATGGATAAGCATGTTTTGACTGGCACAATACATAATAGAGGATTGTTTGGCCAATCTTTATCTCAATTCAGATTTGCTTCTGCTCTAGTTTTGCTTTCTTACTGTTAGCCATGGTAACCTAAATGGACTTCAATGGTAAGTTTTAATATGTGTATTTTTAATCAGAATCTCTTGATAAAATCTGTCTGATGCAACCAAAATCTAGCTACCAGAATCTAACAGTGCCTTAACCAGCAAACCCTCAAGCAAAACCTCTATCATGTGGTATCATGTATTTTGTCCTTCCACAAACACATAGTTTAGTCATTTCTCAATCAGGGTTTTGTTTCTTGTTCCTCAGTTTAATTCTGGTTTCTTGAGGTGAGGAACCTAATCACAAGTATCATTCTAGTTTGGTTTCTGTTGAGTTTTTGGTGCTTAATTACTACAACCTAGTTTTGGAGACTACCCTGGACTACTAGGAGGGCTCATCCCTCTTTTGTCATTGTAGATCAGTATCTTTTGGGTGACTAAATATATGGGGAGTTGTTCTATAGATATTTTCCTTTCCATGGGTTATAATCATTATTGTTTTTTCTCTTCCAGAAGAAAATGGCAATGACAATCACTTCTTTTTATCTTTTCAGTGCCATAGTAGATATGCTGGTGTTGTTCATATCTTTACTAGCAATAGTTCTGCTTTCTGTTCAACATTTTTGTACTTATGCATAAAAATGACTGATCTATCTTCAATTGGAGATTCCTTTTGACAATCCTCATGATCTCACTTTCACTGAGGTAATTATTTAGGATACATAATTTTGTAAGCTGGTACCTAAAAAACTTACTCCATGTTTTTTTTCTGGATAGTGGCCTATACTCCTCCTGAAACAGCTGGTATAGTATAGCTTCTTGCTTATCTCTGCTCCAAAAATTCCTAACCAGCAATGTTTGCTAGTTGTCAAAAGTGAATGGGGTTTGGGACAATGACTGCCATCACATCAATGCATCATCTTGGAATTGACTATAAGCAATTATTACTTTCTCACCCTCTGACAAATTTCGAATTCATTGAGAAATAAAGGTTTAGGCTTTGGAGATGCTCTATTGGATCTTCATTTGTAATTCCTTTAAACACTTTCAACTTAACAATTTGATTGATCACACTGATTTGCATTATGAGACCATATCATCTGTGGGACATGAACTCACATGCTGATCAGTAATGGCTTGATAAGTGTTTGGAAGTGTCCATTCCAAATTGAAATCATGGAGGCAATCTCCCACCTGTCATCAGGTAGAATAGGAGAGTGAGAGCAGATTCTTCATAAAGGTTATTCATACTTTGGCATCTTTGAGGGCTATTGCCAGATGATTTTATTATTATCCCACTCCTCTCTACTCTTTTGGAGTTCTTGCATCAACTTTGGATTGCCACACTGCATGAGTTGGTGTTTTCAGGTTTAACTGGGATTCAATCTTTGAGAACTTTTTATGGCTTCATATATCCTATCAACTTGCCTCCACATCTTGGCCAAGTCCTCAATGAGTTTCTCCAGAATGGTCTTGCATATAATAGTGTCAGTTTCTACTGAAGCTAACTTGTTCCCACATTGATCTAGGTGACAATTTAGGATTTTTGCATTTTCCTAATATAGAGATGGTCCAACCTAATATGGAGACCTGTAAAAGCAAGGACTTCATCCTTGTGCATTCTTTCACTTGCCACCATTTTTTGAAAGTTTCATGGATCTGACAGACCTCTTTGAACTTGGCATCTAACAGGCTGACAATGCTGTCCTTAAATTCTGTAAATTGCTCCCAGTATTGCATATTACTTTCATCTGTTTACTTGCTCATCCTTTCCATTCCATATTTCAGTTCAGCATCATATCTCTGTACACCCTCTAATTCTAGAGATAATGATCCCATATTTCCAGAGTTTATTTTCAACATCCTTAATTTCTGTTTTTATTTGTGCTTCACTTCTGCATTTTTTCTAATAGAGAGATGGTCCAACCTAATATGTATGACCTGTAGTTACTTCTGGACTTCATCCTTATGCCTCCTTTCACTTGCTGCAATTCTTCCTTGAAAGTTTCATGGGTCTGACAGACCTCTTTGAACTTAGCATCTAACAGGCTGGCAATGCTGTTCTTATTTTGTAAATTGCTCCCAACATTGTATATTACTTACATCTGTTTACTTCCTCAACTCTTCCATTCTCTATTTCAGTTCAGCATCACATCCCTGTACACTCTCTAATTCTAGAGATAATCATCCCATATTTCCAGAGTTTATTTTCAACATCCTTAATTTCTGTTTTTATTTATGCTTCAACTCTATCTTTGTCTCTTTCAACTTTAACTTTATGCATGTCCCCTTTCAACTTAAACCCTATCTATGTCCCTGTTCAAGTCTTCTCTCAAGTAACATTTTTTCAGCTCTGTTTCTATCCTATTAACATCAGCCCTAGTTGCCATATTATCCAACTTATTATTCATATCTTCTCTCATGGCATCCATCTTACTACTCATACTAGCATTTATTTTTGCCTTTATGCTAATCATAATTTAGTTCATCTCTCCTTTCATATTATTAATATCAGCTTTCAAACTCAACATGCACCTTTTAAATATTTGTTTTATTGCCACCATGTGTTGCTTTGATTCTGGGTGCTCGAGTGATTCACTGGCAGGGGTCTCTTGAACTTGAAAAATTGTCTGTCACTGTTCCTGATTCTGTGGAAAATGTTTCATTCCAGCCAAAGTCTGTCCAGGTATCTGTATATACAAAGACCCTTCCTCACTGCTAGTAGCATCATCTACCATTTTACTGACACTATCACTTCTGGTTCTTCAATACAACTACCTCCATATTTAGTAAATGTCTAATTACTTCTAAGTAACATGAAAATAAAACTTCCTTTATTAGCTGAATATAAAATTATCTCTTTCTTTAAAATTTAGATAATAGCATGTCATAAGATCTCCTGCTATCTCTCATCATTCCATGTTGATGTTTAACTACACCAGTATTTTAGACTCTGAATTATGTATGCTCAATTTTATTATTGTTTATATATATATATATATAGTCTGTTCCTTTTTTCATGACTGTCTTATCTATTTTAATCAGTTTTATTAACTATTTATTTAGTTATGATCTCTGTTTATCAATTCATACCCATCAGTTAATTTGTATCCAATGTTTCATCTGAAGTTTTTTTTTATAGTTGGATGATCTAATCAGTTGTCACACTAGTAAACTCATAATGTTGTATACTATAGAGTTTGAAAGAAGGCCACATTTCCCAAAAAAAATTTCTTTTTGTTCATCAGTCCATTGGCTGGACCTCCCTAAAAACTACTGTTTATAGTTGCCAAAATTCAACACTGCAGATCTACTATTTTGAGCTCCTAAGTTGGCTGTGCCAAATTGTAACAGACCATCTATGCAAGTTCATGGTCAAGTCACAGACTTGTGACAGACTGGATCCCATACCACAGAAGAGGGAGAGTGTATCTTACTACAGTCAGACCTTGGATCTTCGGTAAGATACAGAGAATGACATGATGAAATATCTAAGTAAATATTGTATCTGATTCAGGCTGGTTCATCTATATCTCACCCCTCTTTCAGATTTCATTACATTTGTGTTTGGAGAAAAATGTGTGTGTGTATATACATGCATGGGTATATCATAGGTTATTTAGTAATGTGTATTTAAGCATTTATTGCCTAACTCATATTCAAATGGTTTTAGTGTGTTGCTGTGTACATTTTCAGGCTAACCTGGATAGAATTATTAGTATTCCTTACTGTGTAATGATAATTTTGTTGTTGAAGGTAAAATAATGTTTAATAGGTGGAGTAAATGTAGTTAATAAGTCATGTGGTGCATAAAACTATATCTTAAAAAGACAAGTTGATAATTAAATAATTGTAAATATAATTAGTTGTTTGTTTCAATCTTATTTAGATTTATTATTATATTATATATGTTTATAAAAACATTGTGGATAAATAATTTTTATACTGAATATTTGACCATTGTATATATATAATGTATAGAGACTGTAAACAAAAAACTATATAGGAAATAAGTGTTTTATTATTCCTTTTTTTTTAAATATTTTATGTATAGCTGTTTGTTTGTTTTTTAAAGTAGATAATTTAACTTGTGCATGAAAATCATGATTTTGGGGAGAATAGTGCATAAAATGTTTTGCGCAACTTTTCCTGTTTATACCATCATTTCTCTCAATAATCTATATATTTTTGAATCACATGTATAACATTTTATGATAACTAATAAACAAAAAAAAACTTCTGATCACCAGTAATAAGATCATATTTAAGTTTAAAAATAAAAGAAAAATAATAGAATAAAATTTTAACCAACAAACAGTTTATAGAAAAATAGTTTTGCCAAGGGGAAAAAATATGATCATAAGTTAACCACATTTGTGTTATGTAAGAATATTTATTAATCAAAAAAAAATATGTTGGCATTGATACTAATATCAGTTGACACAGTTTTAGAATCATCAGTGGTGTAATATATATTTACTATAACAATGTATGCATCCATTTACCACTCATATGAGTTCAAAACACTTCACAGGGAAGCATATAATTTTTGTTGAGATATTTCACTTTATAGCTAATTCAATTGACTGTTCAGTTTTGAGTGATAAATGAGTGCAAAAGATAAATCAGTATCATTTACCTTTGTTTTTCTACGCCATATTGGATAGTCAGTTGACTTTGCAATAAACCATCTAGTTGGCGAAAAAATCTCGATTGAAGTTCTAATTACACGAATTAAATTTCAAGTTATGTATAAGGTGTGTTGATGTACTACTGTCCATAAAAACATTTATTGTTGCAGCATAACTCAAGCCTTTACTGATAGTGGAAACGTCATAATTCTATAGATATTAAACCCATGTTTTATTTGCTTTTAGTATATATATATATATAATCTAAATTAATTGAGATAATATTGTATTTTCAGTGGAAGATAAATAAAAGGAAAAATAAATTAAATTGAATGTTTTTAAAATTACTATTTACGAGATTATTGTTTTAATTCACAAAGTAGTTAATAAATTATATAAAAGGAAGATATCTATTCCTCATTATTCATTTTAAAAAATCCATTCATTTATTTGAGTATTGAGTTATTGGAGTTCATAATTACATAAATTAAATAGAAAATGAAGTTTTAACAGAATGAAATGTATAGGAATTTAAAAACTTAAGATGATCGCACCACGTAGTTTTACTAATATCGTATTCCATGCTATGTAATTATCCCAAGTTGTATGTGACAGATTTTAAATAAATGACGAAACCAACACCGTAATTAAATAGTCTACTAATGAATATAATTTATAAAAACAATAATTAACCTCTGTTACGTTTATAAACTAGAGTTTGTCTTTTTAAATAGTTAATATATAAGATTTATTTAATTCTTATTTATAATATTTTGTAGATTATTGTATTTTTAAATAATAAATAAAAATTTATAATTGTTTTTAAGAAAAGATTTGAACTTTAATAAGACTTGAACTTAGGTTAAAAGGATAATTCTTTTACTTTAATGACTGATCACTCAATTATTGAAACACCACATTGATTGTAATCTTCTATGATGTGAAATTATCTTCTATTATTTGAAATAAGAAAAGCACAACTGAAACCAATGTACGCCATAGTTTTTTAGGACCGTAGCTTGTTAGGCCTCCATCTAATTTGATCTTTTCTGCTACATTTCAAGCGATTCAGATTTACTTAGACTTTAACCCTTTATTGAATATAACATAGCTTTAAAATTTTTTCTTGATATAAAAAGTGTACTGATAAAAATGTAAATTGTATTTATATTTTTAAAAGAGCATTTATTACTTAATAATAAAATTTGACTAATTAATCTAACAAATTTACAAATAATAATAATGATTAATTTAAATGATTATATATATAAAATTTAAATAATGAATTTTATTTCCAATTTATAAATTGGCAATAAAATAAAAGAAAAAAATAGCTTAGTAAAAATAAGCTGTGCAAGCATAGTGAGTTGTAAAATGAAAATAATCAAATACTGTATACTAACTAATACTACAAGGTGCTGATCTTTTAAAAAATAATTTATACTTCACCAAGCATAATAATTCAGTGTACTTCCTTATATTTTTACTGGTGAACTAATTACAGCATAGTGTGTGCGCAAATATGTGTATTTTTTATTGGTTTTGTAAATCAAATTCATATATTTGCGTCTTGCATTGGTGGTCGAGAGGTCAGCGTGACTGCCTTGCACTAGCAGGCAGTTGCCCGGGTTCGTGTCCCGGCCGATGCTATGACACTTAAAAAAAAAAAAATTCATATATTTGTTGTAATTATAGTCAGACAGGAAACGAATAATTTTTTTCCAAAATTACAAACAATCTAGAAAATTTACATATTCAAAGCATGCATTTAAATTCTCAATAAACTAAGGTATGTAGATTATATGAGTAATATAACTGCAGAAATGTTTATTCTGTGTGTGAGTAGATAATCAGAAAAGGAAGCACACATAAGTACTCAGAACGCATACTAAGCTTGTGTGCAAAGAAGCTTAGGTCGCACCATAAGAAGAATATGTCTATATATAAAGATTGTCTTATTCATTGCTAAGAAAATTAGTCAAATTATTAAATTCCTTATACTAATATCTATTTGTTTTGCCTTAAGATAATAAACTCATGTTATATTTAAATTTTTGGGTTGACTTTTACTATATTAATTTTTACGATGCTTAGTTGGTATTTGCAATAAAATACCCCTAAGAATATAGTATATTAGCACAGTTAACATTTCAAGTAATCCAGGACAAAAATAAAAGAAATGTGTCTAGATATTGCAGATTAGGTTATCTCTACAGTTCATAAATTTGTATATATTAATAGAATGCTTTAGCTGATCATCAAAGAAGAATATTGGCATTCCAAAATAGATCTATTAGCTAATTTGTTAGTAACAATGCCACTGGTTGGCAAATTTATGTGAAGCTTGTACAAAGATAAATGCTTATCAACAACATTGTAAACTGTAAAATAGCAATGTTAATGTGGATATCTGGGGAAAAGTACTCCAAGCAGCTAACCGACTCTACAAACTAAGAACTTTTGAAAAAGTACTTACATCATGATTTAAAAGAGAATTTGATTTAGAAACAAAAGCCAGGCCAAAATACAACATGAGATTATGAATATTGGCTTAAAAATGCAACTTTAATGCCAACCTGAACAACATATTGCTTGACCAATTGTCATGGTGAATGCATGATACTAAACTTGGATAAGTCTTGCTGAGAAAACCTATCTGATATATAAATATGTGACAAAAAATGTTTATTTTATGAAGCAGTACTAGAAAATGCTGCAAAATTCCAAAATAGCATGGATAATGTTATTGCTGTGATGAAAAAATCTATTTGGGAAAAAATACCTGAAAATGTATAAAAGAACCATGCCATGTTTACAGAAAAATCAAACATTTATCATGAGTTTGTCTAAACTAAGAGAATTTGACTAAAAATGAGGTATATCTGGATCCTAAATTTGAAGGAAGGATTTGTCAAAAGAGAAACTGGCATTAAAAAGATGAGTGATGTCTATAATATTCATATTATATAAGTTGTTCATATCTTTGAACAAAAAGTTTAGAGTGAAATAGATAGTGGAACTGAATTATCTCTAATAGCACAAAATAATTGGACAAATATTATAAAAATAGTATAAAAATATGATTCTAGAAAAAACTGGTGTGGTAGCAACCAACATAAATGGAAATAGGATAATAGTACATGGAATAGTAACTACTTCAATTAAAGTTAATTTGAGAATTACACATTTATTTCTTTATATAGTAAAAAGAGATTTAAATTCAATATTGAATAGAAATTAGTTTAAACTTTTAAGAATTTGGATCATGTAATAAAAAGCATAAAGATGAAGTCAGAGGTCCAAAAAATATTTTCACCACCATTTAAGTTGGGCATAGCAAGGTTAAACACATGGCTTGTAGGTATTAAATTAATAGAAGATACTCATCCTGTTGGCTGTGAGGTAGGTTATATTTGCCTTAAAGTCCAAAGTGGAAAAAACAATTCAAGGTTTGGTTAAAAGAGGCATTCTTTCATCTACTGAGGCAACACCAGTCATGTTAATTCTAAACCCAGAAGGGATAATTCATCTATGTGATAACTATGTGTAACCTTGAACAAGTATATGAATAAAGGGTCTTATTCTGTACCCAGTGTTTATGAGATCTTAGCTTTACTGCAGAAAGTGATCTACTTTGGTAAAATTGATTTAAAGTTCTGTGTATCATCAAAATCCCATTGACATCAACACCCACCTGGGTGTATTTAAGTGAAACAAATTATTATATAGACTAACAAAAGTGCCAAATGTATATCAAGTGAAAAAGGATAGTCTGTTGAAGAGGATGAAAAAAGTTATTCCTTATCTCGACAATGTCTTAATAAAATAGAATGAATTATTAACATGCATGTATAAAGTTTTGCTAAACTAGAAAAAAGTGGTGTACAGTTAAATGCTTTGAGGTACAGTTGGTCAACCACTGAAATTAAATGTCTGTGACATATCATAAATAATATAGAAAAATAAAATATCTAAATCCAGGATAAATGAAAGTGATACAGACTGCTGCTAAGCCACAAAATATTAAAGATTTACAAGAATTTTGGGGATTACTTTGAGTTTTTCTTGAAAAGACAAATTGTATGTAATGATATCATTATATCAGTTATTAAAAAAGAAACAGTCATGGAATTGGAGCATAGAGCATGATAAAGAAATTCAAAAAGGCTAAAGAATTACTAACCTCCAGGCAATTCCTTGTTTACTACTACAATGATTAAGAAGTGATAGGTATAACACACACTTCTAAGTATCACATCATTGTTATGCAGATAAATTTCTGATCAGATACATTTTCAGAATGTTAGCAATGTCAGAAAATAATGATAACCAGCTTGATAAAAAAAAGCATAGTGATTGTATTCACTGTTAAAAAATTTCATCAATACATTTAAGAACATTAATTCAAGATCTATGTGGATCATCAATCTCTGTTGGAAATTTTGGAAAAACTGAAGATTTCTGATAGTGCTAATCAAAGGATGGTCTGCTGGATTAATATTTTATCATAATATTAATTTTTAACTCAGATGTAAGCTAGGTATAGAAATAGGCCATGCAATCACACTATCAAGTTTATAGATACACACAAGTTCAAGTATAAGATTACAGAGATAAACTATATAGACTCAATAGAGTTGAATTCATTAAATAACATCCTAACAGATTATTCTAGATATCAAGTACTAAAGAAATGAATTATGGACAGATGATCTAGTGGCCTAGCTATATTATTGAATTTATATGGAATGTGCATAAAAGCCCATCAATTTGCAACAGTTTTATCCTAATGACAGATCACATAGTAATTCTGACTAAAGGCAGGAAACAAGAGTTAGATTTGCTACAACAAAAACTTCTGAGAATTGAGATGAAGTAATTAGCATAATCATATGCATGGTGAACCAGTATGAGACATTGAAATTGAATAAATGGTTAAGCCATGTAGAAAATGTCAATCCATGGCTAATTGATCTCTGAAAAATCTGGAACCTTTCCACAAGCCACTGAAGCTTGGCAGAAACTATACATCGATTATGCCAAATCATTTAACGAATATATTTTTCTGATAGTGATTGACTCATATTTTAAATGGACTAAATAGCAATTGATTAAAAACACAAGTGTGAAGTATACCATTAAAGTTTTAAACAAATTATTTGTATACCACAGTTATTCTGGAACTATCATATTTGATAATAAAGTGATTTTATAATCACTCAGTTAAAAGTCTTTTTAGCTAATAAGTGGATTCATTGCATATTAACGCTAACATATCATTCTGATTCTAATGATTTAGCTGAAAAGGCAGTCTGTCAACTAAAATCAATAATAAATAAAATCTATAATAAGGATGAAAATGAAGTATTAATGGTGGCCATATTTTACTAATATTGTACACCAATTATGTCTATTAAAAACATTTTCTAAAATGTTAATGAGAAGAGAGTTTTATTCATATGTTCCCTTATGAATATCAACTAGGAGCAAAATCATTTTTACAATATAAAATTTTATGTTTGAGATACTGTGTGTATATGAGATGTTCTAAGAAAGAAGTGCTTCCTAGTGTTGTGTTGAAAGTTCTAACAAATAGAGACTCATATAGTTGGCCAATGGAAATGTATTTAGAAGACATATCAATTATCTGAGAAACCATCAGAATAAGCCATTAGAACCAATAAACAGAAGTGATTACCCCAGTAAAATAAGATGACTGTGCTGACACATTATTAGAAGTGCAAGATCAAAAAACATTAAATAATAAGCATATAAATGTGACCAGTCTATCTATTTTGAGTAACCAGTCTTACAATAAATCAACTGTACTAGATGTAGATTTACTAAATTCAGAACATTCTGAATAAGAAAAGAGTGTAACAAGACAGGAGGAAAAATGACAGTATCATCATCAAGGTGTGCAAGAGATCACAGAAGACCACAGAGATGAAAAGATTATATTTGTGAGTAAATGCATTATTTTCTAGAATAAGAAGAGGAGTACACTGTCTGACTAGCTATAGCATTGTATGTGTGTACATATAAATGTATATTTTAGTGAACTTGTAAATGAAGTTCATATATTTGTTGCAATTATAGTAAGACAGGAAACGAATAATTTTCCCTAAAATTGTAAACGCTCTAAAAAATTTACATATGCAAAGCATGCATTTAAATTCTCAATAAAGTAATGTATGCAGATTATATGAATAATATAAACTTCATAAATCTATCAATTCTTTGTGTGAATAGAGAAACTGAAAAGAAAACACACATAATTAGAATGTATGCTAAGCATACATATAAAGAAGCCTATATTACATCATAAGAAAAATAAGTCTGTGCATAAAGATGGTTTTATTTTTTGTGAAAAAGATTAATCAATGTATTAAATGCCTTCTATTAATACTTATTTGCTTTGCCTTGATTTAATAAACTCATGTTATTAATTTTGAATTTTTGTGTTGGGGTTTACTACATTAATTTTTGATACATACTCAGCTGGTATTGCCAATAATATTTCTGAGTATATAGTATTATTTACAAAATGAAATTTACAGAATTTTATATGCAACATTTGAAACAGGAAATGATATTGCACTTGTAAATCATGAGCTAAGAATAGAAGATAAAAAATAAATTCATCTAATATAGTATGTGATAATATATATAAATGGGTCAATTCACTCATATACAACTGAATGAATATTCAGATATGAATGCATTCTTATTTTTGATCAATTAGAAAAAGAATGCCTTGTAAAACAAATTTTGACTATAAAAAAAATTTACCAAAATTCAAAAGACTTGGGTCTACAGGTGACATCCATTTTTTCATTAAATATTAATACATATACTTTGCCATTAAAAGATGTGATGTAATTCATCAAAAGACTTATAAAAATATATGTATGCATAACAATTCCAATTGTTTTTTCATTTTCATGATAGGGACATTTGAAATTGTTTATAATGCCTTCATAGAATAAATTAAGATTAACTTAAACTGATTCAAAGCAAAAAGTTGAATGTTATTCTTTTACCTATTCAAAAAATAATTTAAATAATGTTCTGGAAGCAATTTATTAAGATGCTAATTTACAATTAATGTTTAAAAATTCAGACTTGATCAGTCAGTGATAGGAAAAAAAATATTCAATTTTACTTGGATGGTCATTAATTTGAGAATCTATGGATTTAAACATTGCAACAGTTTTTCCAGTAAAAATGTAAATTTGGATATTGAAGTGTAAATTCCAAGATGCTGTTGTTGCTTTTAAGAAATTAAATAATAGTGATATAAACCCTACAAGGTAAAAAAATTGAAAAATATTACTAGTTTATGCCAAATTTATTACATTGAAACAAAGCATTGACTCCTTTTATTATAATATAAAGTCAATGTCAAAATTTTATTTAAAAATGTTCATAAAAGATTCTGAAACTATGATAACAAATCATGAGATTATTTAATATATTCTTGAGTTTGGTGAATATGATGATATTGAATCTAAAATTGTAATAACATATGAAACAGATGAAAAATATTTTTTTAAAAAAAAATATCTATCATAAATTTAAACATGATCCCCAAAGAAGCAGTTTGCATATATCTAAAATGCTCTGTAAGAATATATATAATATTTATTGCTAAGAATAAAATAGAATAGATAACTACTTATAGGTAAAGTATTGAAGTCTCTAAAAAACATTTGCTTTAAAAAAAGAAAGGACAGTACCATAAGATTTCAAATAAACAATCCAAATGATGTCATGTGATATAAATGCATGAATTAGTGTTTCACAGATTAGTTTGTATAATTATGCAAAATTGATCTTTTTTAAGTTTTTATTTTTTACCTTTTACTATATTTGCAATTATTTCAAAATCACCTTAATATTGAAAGTAAAATAATGCATATTAAAGATCATTTACAAAATATAGTTTTATTTGGAAAGCATTTAAAAAAAGTAAGTTTTACAATCAAAAGAAAAAGATGTGTACAGTTTTAAAAAAGAAAATTTTTATAATCAAGAGAAATAAAGATATGTTTTTATCTCAATTTTAAATGATTTTTAAAAATACTTTTTAGTGTAAGTTTTTATTTTTTGAATATATATAATATATATATATATATATATATATACATTGAATATATATATATATATATATATACACACACCCTTTTATTGAACTAATATTAAAGTATTTAATGTTAATGTCAATGTATTTGAAATTTGATCCTCTAATCTCTTTATAGTAAAGAATCTAGGGAATCTGTCTAAAATATTTCATTGACATATAGCATTGTCAAAGATTTGTAATAAATATATAAAATTTGGATAAATTCATGTGAATATAAATATATTAAACTTCATTTTAAATTTTATCCAAATAAACAAGCTGAGATTCTATCTACAAATAAATGTGTTTAACCATATCTTTCTTTCATATGGCACTCCCATGCTTGAGAAATTAAGAAATTAAATGTCCATATTTGGCCCTATATTGTGAAATTTTGCTAACTCTTTTTGAGTGTTAAATGTCACATATAGTTTTTTCTAATATTTTAATTTCAAAAATATTTTAAAGATGTCAGGATAATCAAAAATGTGAGGAATTCAAAGCCTGCTAAACTCCACAATAATGAGCATTCATTGTTTTCTTGTAAATCTTCATGATATTATTTTGAGGTAGTTTTACAAATGATTAAAAGCTTGATTTTTTTGGAAAGTTTATGATTATTTTTTTACAATAATTGTCTAATAATTATTACAACTCAAGAATATATATATTAATACATATTTATTTTTTACAGAATTTTTAAATATAAAAGGTTATATTTTTTACTATGGAAATTATAGTGGTGGGAATTATGATCTATTAGTAACACATTATCACTCACAGCTGTTAGAAAAGATGTAAAAATTACTAGACAATTTAAACTTTTAGAGCAGAAGTTGAAAGATTATGCATTCACATTTTAAATACAAATGTCAAATAAAAAGATTTCATTCATTTTGCAAAATCAATCTGCTTCTTCTAAAGAATTGAACGATGAAACAATGCTTTGTTTTGATTAAAATCTAATTTATAAAACAGCTACAAAATCAAATATAATTTTTTAGAATTTATTTAATTTCTAAATAAAAATAATACTAAAATAAAAGTTGAATATTTACAGCAATTTAAACAAAAAAAAACTATCAGAATGCTAATGCACTGCAAGATGGTTAATAAACAAACAAAAAAAACATTACTTAAGAAGCATTTCCCTCTAGTACCATATGAAATCAACTTTAAAAATTAATATTTTAAATAATTTTAAAATATACCAGCAGCCATTTTTCCTCTCAGAGCACCATTCATGATCCATGTTCATTAATAAAAATTTTGGGTTAGGATGAATGCACATACATTTTATTGTTCTTTTATTATCCTTTCTAAATTTGATATACATTATTTCATATAATAAAACATTTTTCTAGACATAATGCTAAAAGTTGTATAAAGTTTTAGAACACACTTGAAGTTAATATTGATTTTAAAATATCAAAACAATTAGAGATCATTATTTTCTGATAACAAGACTAGTCAATTTGTATAAGAGAAAAAAGTTATTGAAAGAAAAAGAAATATTGCTCAGAGTATATTTAATTATAATAAAAGTTATATATTTTGCTATTTACTTTATTTAAAAATTAAATTGAGAGAAACTGCAAACCTCTCGCGCTCATTAGTATCTAACAGCCAATCAGATCGTAAATACAAGACAGAGAATTTAACAAGAAAAGGGCAGTCCACCCTATTCTTTACTTGTCTTTCTATATATTCAAACCAGTCTAAAGTACTAATGAGCATGAGAGGTTTGCAGTTTCTCTCAATTTAATTTCAATACTGTGTGCTTTATAAAATAAATATTATTTATTTAAAAAATAAAATTATGGTACCATATCTTTTTTTTTCTTATTCTTATTTTTTCAGTGCATGAAAAATATATGTACATGTGTCCTTTAATTTATTATTAATATTTATGTCATTATTATTTTTTAAAAAAATTGTTTATATTATGATTTTAATTTATATATGCATACTATATATATAAAAATGCATCTGTTACATATGTTTTCATTTTGAAGGGTACTTTACATTTGCAGTTCAATATACAATATATATTCTGTTTCAAAATTTATCAATAAAATGTCAGCTACGATGTACACAAGGAGGCTCAGAACAAAATATAGTATATATTATGACTCCGCTCTAAATTATTCTGGAGTTGGCTACTAATTTTTAACTTGTATTATTATACTTAAATATAAATGCCTGCATCAGTAAATGTCTAAATTTTTAAAATACTTGGATATAAATGAAATTGTTAAATGAAAATATGATTATTCATATGATTATGATCCAGATATCATTTATTTTATGTTTGTTCAGTCACTTACCAAGGTATTTGTAATTGTTAACTTCTTCTAATTCTTCATAATCAATCTTTATTTTCATATTTTGAGCAAATCGATTAAACATTACTTTAGTCTTTTTAACCTTTATCTTTAGTCCTACTTTTCTACTTTCATCTGCTAACTCCTGCAACATTTCCTGCAGCTCTGAAGCATTATTTGCAAAAACAACTACATCATCTGCAAAATCTAAATGACTTAAATACTCTCCATTTACTTTCATTCTTTTAGTTTCCCATTTTAATCCACAAAATACTTCTTGCAGCACTGCTGTAAAAAGTTTTGGAGATATGGAGTCATCTTGTCTTACATCTTTCTCAATGTTGATTTTTCCAGTATCATTATGTAATCTAATTGTTGCTGTTGCATTTGACAATATCCTGGATCTATACCTTGATGATCCAATGCTTTAATCACTGAAGAAATGTGTATAGAATCGAATGCCTTTTCATAATCTACAAATCCAAAACATAATGACAACTCATATTCATTTGTCCTTTCTATGACTTCTCTCAATACCTGGATATGATCTATTGTACTAAAACCACTTTTAAATCCAGCTTGTTCTCTTGGTTGGTGGAAATCCAAAGTTCTCTGTAGACGAGTTGTAATTATCTTGGTAAAAAATTTATATAAAACTGATAAAAGGCTGATAGGTCTGTAATTTCTAATATCTTCTTTATCACCTTTTTTAAATATTAATATTATTACTGCATTCTTCCAATCTTCCGGTACATCTTTATCATTTAGACATTTGGTATATAACTTTGCTAAAATTGTTTCTATTTCTTCACCTGCTTCTTTTAATATATCAATTATAATTCCATCATTTCCTGGAGCCTTTCCTTTCTTCATACATTTAATTGCATATCTCACTTCTTTATTTAAAATTCTGGGCAATTCGGAAGATGTAATAGATATAGGAGGTACTTGTTCTTTATTACTATATAATTCTTGATAAAAATCTTCTACCAATTTCATGATGTCATCTCTCTTTTTAGTAATAATTCCATCTTTTTTTCTTATTGCAGATATAAATTTCCTACCAATACCAAAATGCTGTTTAACATTCTTGAGACTTTTATTTTCTTCTACAGCTTTCCTTGCTATTTCACAGTTATACTTTCTTATATCATTTTCAACTCTTTTCCGTACCATTTTACAAAATTCGAGATATTCAATTCTTTTTAATACATCATTTTTGTATATCTTCATATTCCTTCTTTTCTTCATAAATTCTCTAGTCTCAGTAGAAATTTTATTAGTCAATTGCTGCTTTTTTCTACCAGCTATCTTTGTTGCCGTTTTTAAAAGTGTATCAGTTATTTTCATATTAATTTCATTCAAATCTGAATCATGTTCAAAATCTCCTAACACTTGAAACCTATTTGTAAGTTCTAATTTAAATTCATTAGAATGTTTCTGAAGAATAGGAATATCAACTGTAAATATTGTTTTCCTTAATAATTTTTGTCTCTCTCGTTTTACATTAACACGTAACTTACACCTTACTAATCGATGATCACTTCCTGTGTTAAATTTATTAAGAACATTACAATCTTGAAATATGTATTTCCTGTTAGTCAAAATATAATCCAATTCTGCTGTCCCTTCATTTGGATGCTTCCATGTCCATTTCCTTTTAAAATTTTTCTCAAAAAATGAATTCATAATATAAAGTTTTTCTTTTTCTGCAAACTCCACAAGTCTATGTCTTCTCTCATTTCTATTACCATAACCAAAATTACCTACAGCAATTTCATCTTTCATTTGTCTACCAATTCTAGCATTAAAGTCTCCCATAACAATTTTAAAATGTTGTTTACTCTGATCAAAAGCCTTTTGTACATCCATATAAAAATCTTCTACTACTTCATCACTATGAGAACTTGTTGGGGCATAAACCTGAATTATCTGCATTTGGTATCTGCTATTAAGGTGTATAACTAATCTTGCAACTCTGTCCGATACACCATCAATCTCCACAATGTTGTTCTTCCACTTTTTATTTATAATAAATCCTACTCCACTTGTATTTCCAATATGTGTGCCTTTATAGTAGAGTATATGTCCACTTTTTAAATCAATTGTTTCTTCACCTTTTCTTCTAACTTCACAAAGTCCAATAATGTACCATTTAATATAAGACAATTCTTTTTCTAATTCTTGCAAACTTCCTTCACTTGAAAGTGATCTGCAGTTGTAAGTACCTAAATAAAAAGTCGTCATCAAATGGCAGCCTGGGTCCACAATCAGGGGATTCTTAGCACCCTCCACCTTCGGCCACCAACCGCTGCCTTGGTTAGTGACTTTACAGCCTCCTGGGAATAACGGCCATGCTTTATTTTTGTCTGTCATAATTGTATATATGTATTAGAAAAATATTTATCATTTACACAAACATTCATTCTGCCTTATCAGGCACTGAGAAGAAAGACCATGGTGTTTCTTGATCTTAAACTCAGAGGTAAAAAGCCAATAAACTCACCACGCTGGCTAATGCGTGTTGGTGAGCAGCCCATCCATGTTTGTATACTATATGAATAATCACATAGTAATAACAGCTGCAATGACAAGAACGTATAGAGTGGACATTAAGAATTTGCCCTGCTCGGTTCCTTTAAGGCCTCTAAGAGGAATCAAAGGGTCTCCTTTCAGTTAATAGCAAACTTCTATGTGTATTACATTTTAAGAAAGCTTTATGTGTTCAAATTGAAGTTTTTATTGTTTACCTAATTGTTATGGGATATTGAAATAATTTTCAAATATCTTTTCTATTTCCTGAGCCACAGACTTTTGGTCATTTTTATTAGTCTCCAGTCAATTTTTCCTCTAGTGTCCAGTGAAACAACTTTAAATTATTGTAATAGATTTCTAACTATAAGATCTTTCCATTGACTCATTGTAAATTGAAAGATTTTGTGAGTATTAATGTATAATAGGAATTATGGATTTAATCAGTGAAGTATTGAATGGCTTCACATTCTCAGTTCTAACCACTTCAGCTTCACCTATTTATATAAAAAGAAGGTTGAAGTAAAGAATTTTTCCCTCTTCCAATGCATAAGCTTGTGGGTAAGACCTGTAGATGTCCCTACCTTCACCTTTTAACCATGCAAGCTTTAGGTTTATTGCCTTAGTAAATGTTAAAATCAATGTAGGAAAATGGACATAATAAATGCAATACTGAGTGCTCATGGAAATACTTCTTTAAATAAAATAAAATCCATATGATGTTAAAATGTGAAACTGCTAAAATGACTGGTAGAACAATTATTATTAGAACACAAAAAAATAATATAATTTATTAAAATTACATCTATTAGTGATTAAGAGTTATTTGCCATTCCTAAGTGTGATTTATTCTAGAAAAAATCAGAACAGAGTAAAACCAAAAGATCTACCAAAATAGAAGTAGTGCCTCAATCCAGAATAATATTGATATGTTATCCTAGAGAGTTCTGCAGGTAAGATATTTTTATGTAAGACTACAGATAAACTTATAATATATTATATATTTATTTTTTTTTTTTTTTTTTTATAATATATATATATATATATAATAACTTATCTTTAATAGGATTTTATCTGCATATATGGATACTATCCTCCTTATCCCTGTATATTCGCTTTGTGCAATAGACATATCGCTATATGTTGAGAATTTTTGTTGAGAATGATTATCAGAGACACGTGGGTATATAAATATTTAATAAGTAGTTAAGCCAACCTTGTGCTGTTCTCGAATTCCAGCAGAACATATAAATATGTTATTAATAAAATATAATTCTGTGGAATATTAAAAATAATTAAAGGTTTATATTATATTGAAATTTAAATTTTGTTTATTGCTTTTGAAATGTAATGGTCAGAAAACGTGTGACTCATAAACATAGTGCAGAATTCGACCACCATACAGAACAGCAGCACCATCGAGTAGCGAAGCCACCCGTGGTACTGAGTTCGAACATAGTTTATCGGTTCCACAATACAATCCATGAAACGCATCTGATGCGACATTGGTAAATATTTCCTTAGGCACGGTGGTCAGGAATATGCAAGAGACTCATGATTTTCTCAAGTTAGCCAATAATCAAACTAATATTAATTAAACATTCATATTTACATAATCGAGGAAATATTATATAGAATGGGTATTGAATAAATGAAACGTAACTGCAGACATATAGTTTAAAATTATTTATTAATACATTTTAATAAAACATTTATTAATAATATTTAGGGATTCAAAGCTTCAGTAGCGGAATTTGCGACATGATTATATTTTAAAGAATACATTTATTTATTTAGACATTATTTTATATTGAGGATTTCAGTAGCAGTATTTCTGATACTGTAATGTTTACAAAAGGAATACATTTATTTGAAAGCATAATCTAACTACCTAAAACTCTCGAGTGAGTATTTTGCATGCATGGTGGGATTTATACCTTTGCAATGCAAGAGTCTAAAGTATGGGTTATAAGAGTAACGGCAGACATATATTTATTTAATTAAAATATTTATTTATAACTAAGGGCAAACATTTATTTGAGAGTGAATTACAAAGATAATGCAGAGGCGGAGTGATATATAGAATAATAGAATTGAGCAAAGGAACACATGGTACGCTTTAGAAAGGCGATATGGAATGGCAGTATATTGAAACTGTAATGCCGCGAATGGGTTTATAAGAATATCAGACTGGTCTCTGTCTCGGTCTGACGAAGTAAGGTGTCACATAAGCATAACCAGGGACAAGCAGTACATGGTGTGATTTGCCGGCTGGCTGCATGACATTGTCAAATCCTACAGGAGCACCCATTATGCCCGCTTGTGTAGGACGACTGGGGTTAATTTCAACCCTGAAGAATCCAGAAATTTCACGGTGGAATGGGTCATCGCGTCTCTAAAACGTAACACATGTATACTGTATAAACGGTTATGATGAGATTTAAATAGATTTCTGACTTGGCCCTACATTACCAACATTTACTCAAGAACTCTGGCGACTCTCAAAGAAAAGGGATTTTCTAGAATTATTCATTAAATTTAATAAATACAAAATATACATAAACTGGGAGTTATTACAACTAATATGCCAGCCATTTGCGAAATAGTAGACCCTGCATTACAATAAATGATGCACTGAATGCGTGTTGATTTATATGAAAGTAAAGTTATTTAGGAAAGTAAATATTAATGAAAATTGGACACGCATTCATTGTTTTAAGCGATCATAGATTTAAACTTTGAAATTTGAGACAATTATGAGCATGCAATAAGTAAATAATAACTATAGATAGAATGTAGATTTGAGAAATATGCACCCAAGAAAGACAGAGTGAGGTAAGCTAGATTATTAGAGACATTTACACATTAAGTTAATTATTCAGTTTTAGTTATACATATGGTAGTTTTTACATTTTATAATTTAGATAAGTAGTATGAAGAAGAGCTATAGCATATTATTAGAGTACTCTAGAGTTTGAACACAGACAGGTACCTGTATCATAAGAAGTTTTCCGATTCCATTAGTTTAGCAGCAAAAAGTTCACGAGTGGCAATTTTTTCTTGTATTTAGATATTTCATTTAATTTCACAGCAGCAGCAGCTTTTTCATTTATTTCAGGCAGCAGATCTTCATGGTGAATTTATGATGGGCAATGGAAAGTTCAGCATCCGATGGCCACCTCCCGATGGAGAATAATCTAGGTGCTTTACTCGGTCATACCTTGGCAGGAACAAATTATTTTTATATTTTTGGAGACTCTCAGTGATCGAGAGCAAAGCTAAAGTTTAAGTGAATGTCTCCAGCCAGTCTAAGATGGCCTCTTTTTTTATCTTGATCTTTCACATTTTTGTTAAGATATTTTTAGGTTCTACTTAATCTGCCCTGATGATAATCAATGCATTTTGTTGGTTTTTAATTAAAGAAAGCTGCCGTTCTATTGTTTACATTTTACATTTACTAATTATATTTTGGGGAATTTTTCTTTAATTAATCTATTATCTATCACTGACCGATGCTTTTAAATTTCAAAAACAAAAAGGGAACATAAGATTATTTTAACTTTTAATTAAATATTACATCAGATTTTTTTAGAATTATTATTAAACGAAATTTAAACAAAGCAATAAATACGAACTTTATAATCCAAAATAAATGATTAAAATTATACAAAATTATATAACTAAAAGAAATCTAAATTATATTATTTTATCCCTATTTATTGCGTTTAATTTGAGATGGAAATGTGTGCGTGTTTATGCTGAATTCTACACATATTTATACACTTCTAAGATTGCTACACACACAATTCGATACCAAAAAGTTTAAATTTGGGCGGGATAGATCGGTCAGTGAGAGACGACAGAAAAAGGTGAAACTTAAGATTCGAATACGAATCTTACTGTTTCAATATACTTATATAAAATCTTTTTAAAATAAATAAAACTATTATAAATATATTTGCTACCTAAATTGAATTCTATTTATAATTTTTAAATTATTAGCATTTCATTACATAATTAATATATCTTTATGTTTACCCAACACTTTTGATTCATAAATTCCTTTCTTCACATCACTTTACTAAATTTTTTATTATATGCATTCATATCATTTGAAATTTTTTTCTAAGACTTTTGGAATTTATTTAAGGATATCAGTTGTCTTCTCTTCTAAAATTATAACTGGCTATTTTAACTTTTTAATGATGTCAATGATATGTCTTTGTTCTCTCGTCACACATTTTTACCATCCGACTATATATCTTTTTATATTTTAAATTTTTTCTGCAGTCTATGATTTGCATTTTTATTTGTCTCAGATCAATACGTAAGCTTTACTATATTTATTTATTAATTTGATTCTATAATTAATTTAATCAGTCTTGTTTTCAGCTTTATTAATTTATTTAAAAATATTTATCGTTATTAATTTTACCATTTACTACGATCAAATTTTATTTTCTCCTTTTTAAAAACTAATTAAACATTACTCAGTCTTCTAAGACTTTATTTTTAGTTAATTTTTTTTTCTGATTCTCAATTAATAACTTTTATATCACTTTTTTAAAATTCCATAACAGTATTTTTAAAAGCTAATTATACCATCCACAAAATCAATACAATCAAAATAATTTCTATATATTTTGCATTTTTTAGCTGTTCATTTTAATAATAAAATATTTTCTACAAAACTATTATAAAGGTTTAGAACGATGAATTTATTCTGATGAATATCCTTAACACTGCAAATCCTATTAATATCATCATGTAATTTAATTTTTGCTGTTATACCCTTCAAAAGTGTAAAACATTTTAAACTTTTATCTTGATGTTTCAATGCATAAATCACATCAGTTGGATTTATAGAGCTAAATGCTTTTCTTAATCTGCAAATTCATGAAAACTTTCTTATATTTGTTCTTTTTTTATAATTTTTTGATGGTTTAACAAGCAAATATTTAATAGAATGAACACATTTTTCATTAAATTAAAAATTAAACAACAAATGCAAAAATATACAATGAGCAATAAAAGGACAGATATCTTTGTCATAACTAGATTTACTTCACTTATCTTTTTCATCTATTACACTAAAATATGCACATTTTAAAAAATATTCTGCTAGGTGCATATACTGTAAAAATTTTAGTCATGGTCCATAAAAGCAGAATTTGAGAGCAATTAATTTTGACATTTAACAAATCTTAAAATGAAAGTACACTAACATAGTAGAAATCTAAACACTAAAATTCTATTATCAGTTTAGCTTGCTTGCCTTTTTCTATCTCTAATGATAAAAATATTAACAGTTAACATATTTTTTAAATTTATTCTTCTAGATGCATACACTGCAATAATTATAGCCATCAATCATAAAATAGGAATTTTAGAGCTGTTTAATATTGATGTCAAATGAAAAAAACCTTTCAAAACAAAACTATGTTAAAATGACAACAAACTAAAGACTAAACAATGAACTGTAAAATCAATGAACATTATTGGCTAAAATAGAAAATGCTACAAGAAGCATGGCTACGTTTTAGAGAAATTCTCTATACAAAACATTTTGTAACATTTTAGCTTTGAGTAAAGTATTAGACATTTTAAACACTTTTTGAAATTATTTTCATTTAAATTTTTTTTTAGAATTTGCTAAAAGTTTTTTTTAATTCTTTTCTATATGTACAAATATTAATTTTAATCATGATCCAGAAGAAGTGTAAAAACTGATCACAATTAAAAAAAAATACTATTTCTATAAGAGAAAGATGGAAAATAGTCAGGAATGTAATCTCTGAATACATCATGATTAAACTAATGATTTATACCAAGATCAGCAGACTTTTTAACATGAAGAGCCATTTTATTTAAATCTCTTTCTCCTTTCCCATTAAAGAGTCACAAGGAAAGAGGTATCTTCTACTCTTCCTTTCACTAAAGAGCCACAAGAAAAGAGGTGAAAAATATGAATCTCTGATTGTTAGTGGATTTGCACAATAAAATATGTATCCAACCTAAGGAAAATAAAATATTATTTTAAAAACAAATAAATAAAAACAAACAAATATTTTGACAGTTTGATTTATTATCATATTTTTAATATTTAAATATTCACTATATTAAATAATTACTATTTTATAATAAGGATAATTTCAAGAAATAACATTGTAATGTGCATTTTTCCTCTACTAGAATCATTAAAGTATTTATTTACAAATTACAAGAGGAAATGAAATATATGTTAATGTTTATCATGATAAAAAAAAAGCTATTATATTGGGATTAAAGTGCCACATTTGGCTTGTAAGTCATAGTTTGCCAATCCTTGATCTATTCCATTGTAAGAACATGATAAATAAAAAGTGCAAGATAATGAAAAGAATTACCAATTTGGGCTGTTTGCATTTCAACATTATAAAATAAATAGCAACTTTTTTGTTAATGGGTGTTAATCAAAAAATAGGCAGGTAGTAGCATTAATGAAGTGAGCATTTGTGAAAAGGCTGGGCATTGGTCAAAAATTTTTTTTATTAAGTTTCCTAGGATAAGAACTATTCTTGGAAAAGAGTTCACAATCAGCAAAGAACAGTTCCATGGATTTAGAAAAAAATATTGACTGCATAGTCTTATAAGATATGGTGAAAGTGTTAGTTCAGTCAGAAATGTTGCTGAATACTGCCTCTTGTAAAAGTGTGAAGTTTTGAAATCAACAAGTTGTAAATGTGTATTATGATATGCAAATTTGTTTCCATTTTAATTTTGGGATTTTAGAAGATGAAATTTAACTTTTATTAAAATGTAACTGTACAATATATGCAGCAATCAATTTTATATGTGTTTTTATATATGTTGAAATGGTGGTTTTGAATGATAACTTTGATCTAGACTGACAGCAATTCATGATTATCTTAATAAAATATCTTATTTATAACAAGACCTGTAGGTCAGTAATTTTTAATACTAACCAGAAATCTACTTTTTGTAATCCAGTTCAGCCTTCTAGTGTCACTAGTACTTCTCTGATAGTAGAACTTAATAATTCCATATCCAGTGCTCTTGTATTCATATTCCAGAATAGATGGCAGAACTGGAATCAGAGAAATAAATTTATACTTAAAACAGTTTAATTTTTTTTTGATCTTCATTAAATATCAAATTACAATTATCTGCTATTAATTATTTGTAAATATGAACTTTTATATTATTTCCATTCTTTAGCTGTTTAATATATATATATATATATATATATATATATATATATATATATATATATATATATATATATATATATATATATATATATATATATATATATAACCAAAGGATTATATATATATAAAGGATTTCCATTCTTGCTATTAAAAGGTGTGAAGGTTGCCTTGACAGCAGTTAGAGATATTGGTTGCTATATTTACTGTGAATGTTTAGGTGGTTACTGGTTGGAAACTAATTATATAACCAAATGAATGAGACCCTCATTTATAGGATTGGAACAAAAGAACAGGCTGCAGGTTAAAGCTAGACCCACACATGAAATAAAAATCTATAAGAGGGAGAACATTTTAAACAAAAATTATATATAAAGCTTAATCTTTATAAATAGTTATTTACTCCACAAATATCACTAATAATAATAATAATAAACAAATACTATTTGATTTGCATTTTATGTGTGATTCTAATTATACTAATGCCAATAAATCTCAGGGTATTCTCATAAACCTTAGTAATGTAATCTCATGATATTCTTATAACCTTACACAAAATGAGTAACTGTGTATATAATGAATGAATGACTCTTCTAATAAAATTTCAGGTGTTTTATATTTAATAAGGTTAGCAAGTTATTTTTCATCAGGTCACATTTGTTTGGATCAAATATTTATCTCGGGACTCTTAATAATAACAATTACTATTCTGAAAAAGTCTTAATCTCAATTTTAAATTGATATATTTATTCTTGATATGACTAGATAGCAAACGGATTTTATTGTATCCACTCATATCTGTAAATTCCATATTAAAATGGAAATGGTCTAAATAAATTGAACAAAAAAAATTACTTCTTAAAAATAAAGTGCAATTGTAACTATATTTATTTATAAGACATGTAGACGATGATGATTTTTCAATTAACGGCATACAGTCATATAGTAAAAAAATTATAACAATTTATTAATTGTAAAATATTATATAAGAAAAAATATTTAGACAAACATAATCATAATAAAAATAAGTTCTCTGAAAAGATTATAGATCGTATTGGGCTGTTATACTTAATAAATATTTTTTACTCAAGTTATAAATACCTATAAGTTATCACAAACGTGATGCGAAAATAAAACATTCCATTGGAAAAGATTGTATGGTGTTTATTTAAAATCTAAGCATTAACTGCAGTTGATATATAAGAATGTTTCAATGCAACCTTAAGCATGCCAATAATAACAATCATAATAGCAGCCAGCTTTTCTTATAAGTATCAGATTTATTGCTTAACCCTCTCATGAGTGAGTAAAGCATTTACCCCAACTCGTATTATTATTCTTAAAATATATAACTTTAATGAGACCTTCACTACAGGTGCTAGATGATATAATATACTTTTTGAGCTTATATTAAAGCTAAAACTTTAACAGAATATTGTTAGGCATCTAACCCAACTAAACAGTAATATTTGTGATTAGGAATGCCATGAAAATAATTCAGTATTCCATATATTCCTCTTTAACTCACATGAATACATCTTGGGCAAAATAAAAAGGGCAATCATAACTATTTAACTATTTATTTTAAATACATATTAATTATAGAAAATATGAGGTTGATTTAAGAGATCAATAAAATATATAAGAGATTAACTATTAACTTGGATTTAGCATATTTTATCTTAGCTTAAAGTTTGACACAACTGATATCCAATACATATTAAAATTACAAACATATTTATACCTAATTTTTCTGATAAATATATTACCTGTATCGTCCTTATAATTTCTTCCTGAAGAACTTTTTATTAAACCATAATACTAATAATAATTTTAATATGAGATGTATAAAATTTATAATCTACAGACATTAAACAAACATCCCAAAAAATTTATCCAGATGCCCTTTTAATTATTCCAATCATATCAAATTTTATTATTTGGTATTTCTATAAAGTGATAAATTCTATAAGGATGCATTCAGTACACTTAATCCACATAAGGGTATATGTAATTGTAGAGACTGAGATTTTATAGCAGAAATTCATTAATATTGAATCTCCAAAGCATTTAACAAAACCATTATTTATTTGTCTGCCTGCATGTATTGATATAGCAGTTAATTCATGTAAAGAAGTAGCTCTTGTGAATTATAATGTTGCTAGGTGTATTTATGAAGGTATAATATCAATGAATAAAAATACATTCTCTTTTGGATTCCTGTGGTCACTAGCTTTTCAAGAATATCCAAGATTTTAAGTTGCTTTCCACCAATATAATATGCATCAATTTATTGATTCATCACATTAAGTCAATTTTATAATGTTCAACTAGAGTTCAGGTCATTTTCAAAACAGATAAGACCAAGAAATTCATTAATCCGTTGACTCCAATTCGCTTATAAGATTTATATACTGCTTTAGTAGTTTTCGCAAATATAAAATTAAACTATATATGGATCCATAAATTCTTATGAATTTTATAGATAGTTTAATTTTTAGAAAAGTGATGAATAATTATTACAGTGTTATGGGAAGCTGCAGCACTCTATAAGCAATTTTAAAAATTCACAGATTAAAAAATATTTAACTTTTATTCCTTTAAATGAATTACTAAATGACAAAATATTAATAATTTAATTTCTTCATTCAGAATGATGCAGAGAAACCATTTGCATTTATTGCAAATGTCTAGCCAGTTTCTATTCAGACATGCTATTGGTGGAAGATAACAAATGGCTAATTCCAGATTTAAATCCAATGTGGTCTTTCAACACAATGCAATTAAAGAAGATTAAACAAATTTTGACAAGTGGTCATATTTATAAGTTTCTGTCCTATGATTAGAAATTTCATATTTTTTTATCCACAAAATTTTATTTTTGGATTTTTATCAGAGTATTCTGCTTTCACTGCTATGGAAACTATCAGAAATAGATGAGAATTGAAAGTTTCAAGAGTTTAAAGTGCCAAAATTTGAGACAAAATACTATGTTACTTTATTTAGTAATAAAATAAAATACACAATTATTTCTTTCACAAATAAAAATTATTTATAATAATAAATATAAAATCAAATGATTTTTGTTTCATTTTATTTAATACTAAGAATAAACCTATTTAACCATTTTAGACTATTAAATCTTTTCAAATTTACTACATTTTAAAACACAAATGCTACGCACTCTCACGTTTAATCATAGTATTAAAAGTAATCATCCTTATTAAATGTAATATTAGTTGTTTAGCTATCCAAATAAAAATTACCATTGTATTAATAATATTTTAAATACTTTTTTATCCTGTGTTTTTTCCCTTCCAAAATCATTTTTATGTGCATGTGTTAATGTTTTCTTAAATATCAACCTTTTTTTTAAAAAAAAAAAAGAAATCAATACAGCATATTTTTTTTGGGAGAGTGGAACTGATAAAAATATGTATTGGAAACATCTTGGATCATTTTAATAATCTATTATAATAGGTAGTTGCGGGTATTCTACAAAGCTTGTTAAGAGTTTGGTTTGCGAGCTCTATATATAACATATGTAAACACAACCTTTATTAAATTACGTCATATGGCATTTGACTTGATTTTTTTTATTTAATATTATAAAAAAAATATGAATATCACTTCCAATCTTATTATTTACCACAATAATAGTAATAAGCATCAATGTTTGCTCTATATGATCAGCCAATAAAAAATTTTAAAGTTTATAATTATGATTATTAATTTAGTTATTAATACGGATTGTTCCACTGATCAGTTAGATGTTATAAATTAATAATTTATTTTTTTATAGATTTAATGGCACATTTATTTTTATACAGAATATTCATTTCATTCAAAAAATAAATACATACAAAAGTAGTTAGAGAAAAGCTTTAATTTAATCTTCAATTCGCATGGTATATCTAGCATGCTTTCAACTATTTAATAGTCATCTTTATACTACAAATTATAAGAAGAACTTGTGATATTTATTAGAGAATAAACAAGGCAGAGAATTTACACAAAATTTGAATTGTAAATATATACAGTTAAGTAAGCCATTTTTTAAAAAGGAGGATGCAGTTGTTGCTGTTATTGAATGAAGGTTTTTTTATTACTTTATAATAATTTATATAAATTGTTTCTCACACTTACGATGTCATCCCTGGCTTAAGCAATCATGCCATGTTTTTTATTAATGCTGAAATTATTTTTGTTCAAATCTTATGTTGATTTTTTTTACATTTTTGAGATTTTATTCTGTTCTATAACTTCACTTATCATTTATTTTATTGTTATATTTTCTTGTATAAACATATTTTTTTACATAATGGATTTATGAATTCATTTTAATTATTATTTTAAAAATTATTATAAATAAATAATAATTTGCAATATTTTTATGAATTAAAATTTTGATTTCTCTTCTTTTTTATAATACACTAAAAGAAATCTTATAATTAAACTTAAGACTGAAATATTTAAGATAGTTAATGAATATAAAATATTTTTATTTTAAATACTAAGCTTATTTTTTCAGACCAAAGTCTACTATAATAGCTTTTAATTCAAAAAAATTTGTTTTAACATTCCAATGCAAATAATATTAAGTAATTAATCACAGAAACATAATATTAATATTTAGTAAAAATATTTTTAAAGCAAGTATAAAAACTTGAAAAATTTTAACTAATGTAAAATAACAAATAATTTAATGCTCATTGGTTAATGAGAAGTTCAAACTCTAGATTTGACAGTGAATATGCAATCTATCACTCTATCCTTACACAAAATCACAGAATTTTAACTAATAGTAATTAAAAGCGGTTTATATTCGCCTGGTGGCAATTTTTGATAATAGTCTGGCTTCTCAAATTTAATTCTATTTTTTATAAGTGAATTAAAAATATTTTTCAATTCTTTATTTTAAGGAAAATGGTCCAATATATTTCTGCTTTTTACTTCTTTTATCAAAATAATAGTGGCAATTAATGTAACTGAATATGACTTATATTTTATTAAGATTATTAAAACATTTGTAATAAAGATGAAAATAGTTATTATAAAAAATAAATTTAAAAACTATATCATTTATTTCTTTTATTTTATTAAATAGTTTTATTAAGTTTTTAGTATTATATTTGCAAAATAAGGAAATCTTTCAATTACAAATTTCATCATGTAATGGAAGAGCTTTAAGGAAAACTGTGATTTTTATTTTATTTTCAGTTATTAGTAAAATTATTAATCAAAGATGAATTCTCAAGAAATGTTAATATAATTAGAAAAATTAATTTTATATTAGATCATAAAAATTTTTAATTTTTTATAAACAAATGATTCAAATAAACTAAAAATTATTACCAAGATTTTTATAAAATTTAAAAAAGTAAGTTATTTAAATGGTTTAATTGTTATTATTTAATAGTTCTGTATACAGTAGTGAGAAAGAGAAAGAAAAAAAAGAATTAGTTAAATATAAAAATGAGTTTAAAAAATAGTCAAATATTTTTATAAAGCAATATTAAAAGCATTTATATATATATAATAAGGGACTTGAATTCAGACTTTCAATCTCTCTACAGCTATCCAATCCATCTTATACAACCGATACACATGACCACATACTTGAGCAAAAGATAAATGATTTCCAATATATATATTTCATGCTGAACCAGCACTCATCAGTTGGTCCAGATCACCATCTCTCACACATATATATACAATCAGTGCTCAGTTTATATTAAGATAACAAATCTTCTAACTTCAATGGACAAGCTTCAATCTTCTCCACTTTCAGCCATCCATATCATTGAAAATGCAAGGATAAAATGCTCAAAGCCCTTGTTGATGCCAAAATTATTATCATACCCATGTTGACATTAAATCAATCTAACCGCTCATACCTAGGATCTTCATATGTCCATTTAATTATACAGAAGAGAGATGGGCAAAATATAGGCTGAACATGTAATATTTAAATATATTTATATTGTCTATACTAAATTTAATGTAATTATAAAAGACATGAACTTAAGATTTTTATGAATCTCTCTACACCTATTTAAACCATCTTGTACAACTGATACACATGACCACATACATGTGAAGAAGATAAATAACATCCAATATATGTATTTGTGTTGAACCAGCACTCATCAGTTGGTTCAAAAATAAGTATATTGAATATCATTTATTTTTTTGACATGTATGTTATCATGTGCATCAGTTGTATAAGATGGATTGGATATCTATAGAGAGATTGAAATTCTGAGTTCAAGCCCCTTATAATTACATTAAATTTAGTATAGACAATATACATGTATTTAAATATTATATATTAAAAATAATTCAATAAAAAATTATTTAATCAGACAACTTTTATAATAATATATTTTATTTCACCAACTCAGATTTCACCCTATACTGTAGCCTTATCAAAATGTAAATACACTTAAAGTTACATTACAATTCTTTCTTTTCTACAGCAACTCCACCTACAAGCTTCATTTTACATTACAATATCAAAGATAAAACAAATCCTCTATTTCCTATTCATCACATACATAAACAATTATACATAATATTTACACACAAATGTGATCTAAATCATAATCATACATTTACATTATACAATTACACATTTATACCTTAATATTATTCATAAATTTCCCATTCTTTCTTTCCTTACATACCTATATTTAATATTTTAAACCCAACATAATTAGAATGATAATCATCTATATAAATATATACACATAATTTACTTATAATTATACCAAACTTAAATTAAATCTTCCAGCTATCTAACAACACCCATTTTCCATCCTCAAGACAACAACAAAACTTTTTATTCTTCTTTAGTACTGAAACTATAGCTAAACAAACTCCAGTAATGAAATCTTAATCTAATCTCCTAAATCACACATTGATTTTTATTCAACTTTAAATATGAACTCCTTAAATAAACAGTAACCACTATTTTATAACTTATAATCATCAATACTCTTGTCACATTAATTTTTTAAATATTAATTTTACATAAAATGCATACTGTTTTCTTTCTTAAATATGGTTATATTTGAGAACAAGTTATGTCAATTTTGTAGTAATGGCAACCAGTACTTGATCATCATTGGTCCACAGTTGGGTGGCCATCATGCTAATAAATCTAATTTAAATTAAATATTACATATAAAAGTAATGAATACAATGAATATGAGCATGAGAGATCAGCACAAAATAACAATAAGTTCACCAGCATTACAAACAAGTATAACAATCATTCATCATCAAGAATGGTCAAAAAACATAAAATCAACAGTTAATCTTGTGACTGAATTTGAAAATGGTCCACTATAATCCTGGCTAATTATTTATCCCTTTCCAAGCTTGGGGAATATTATATAAATAATAATTTGGATGCAGAAACTTAAGTGCTAATCACTCAGAATATAACAATTAAAAATAATGCTGACATACAGAAACATACTGATCATCATCAATGCTCTAGCCATTTAGTAACATTAATGTATTGGCCAACTATAAGCTTAATTTCTAATACTAAAAACTAAATAATCCTTTGCATCATCCAGCATTATAAAAGTAATGAAATCATCATCAGTTGGATGTCCATAACACTAAACATAAACCTCAATCTATATAAATGACCATTATGCATAAATCCTGTTCAAGGAGCAAAAACTCTATAACTATTACTATAAACAAAAGATAATACCAACATATAATAATATATAATATTTTAGTAAATTCACTGGAATAACTTAATAAAATATAAATTTATTAATTAGAAACAATAATAATAAAATGAAATTAATGTCTGCTGAGTACATTATAAATATAAATTCAGCCTTCTGATTTTGATTAAAATACAAAAAAGTATATATATTATGATAGTTATTTGTCTTATGGCATACAACCACATATTAGTGTGTGTGTGTTACACATATATATAAAGTTGAAAAAAAAATTAAAAACAATCACAAACAAAAAAATTTTGTAGATAGTTTCTATATTAAACTGGAATAACAGTTATGAATTAAATAATTGTGAATTAAAAATTTTTTTAATTATAAATTATACATTTAAAAAGGTCTAATTAATATTATTTTATTAATTCTGATTTTGAAATAAAAACACACATATTTTATGTTACAATAGATATACTGGTAATTATAAAATTCCATTACCTATTTTGATTAAAGATATTTTTTAAATTAAAGCTTGTATAACATATTGTGATAAAAATTCTACAAAGTTGTTTTTTAAAATGATGGTGAATTGAAAAGAAAGTTTTTTTTTCAATCAAGATTTTAAAAAAAATTAATTGTTTGTTTTAAAATTCCAGCCTCATTATAAAAAAGTTGGAAAAAGATTAGCAGAGGTCATAGAGTTTTACAGTTATACAGAGACTATGAAGTTATAGCTGAAGACAAGAAAGTGAAAGTTCAGTTGCTTTTACTACTTCACTATTGTGGAGTTTGTATTCATGTGGAAGCAAGACCTGATTGTATGTGGTTCATAGCTTGTATATGTGTATTTGATGACATAGAGACCAAAAAGAGCTCACTGCAAGCCAAAATTTACTGGATTATATCTTTCAAGAAGATAACAATAAACCTGTTACTATATAGAAAGACCAGCTTACCCAGAGAAGCTTGCTGAAGAAATAGTTTACATTTATACTGTTTTATCTGTACACAGAGTCACAAATAAAGGTATTTCACCATATATATAAAGCACAGCTGGTGAGTAGAGTTATACATATATTGAGATTGAGTGACTTTAAATAATTTTTTTCCTAAAAATGACAGTTGTAATTTTTTAAATTACAAATATTTTTAATAACTGAAACACAGGCTTATTATATAGCTGTGTCTATATATGTAATATATAGGGTATATGAGCACAGACTTTCACATGAACCACCATTCCCCACTCTATCTCATAATTCTGATACACTTGAACACATACATGTTGAAAAGATAAATAATCAATATATGTATTTTATGCTAAACCAACAATCATCAGTTGATCCAGATTACTATCTCCATACATATATGTTATAAGTGCTCAGATATATATTAAGATAGCCAATCTTCATACTTTAATGGACAGGCTTCAATCCATTCCACACTCCAACTCTTCAACCATCCATTCAATTAAAAATCTGATGATGAAATGCTTAAAGGCCATCCTGAGGCTAAGATTCTCGTCACACCCATGTTGACCTAAGGTCAATCTTACCCCTCATGTACAGGACATAATATATTTAATACATATACAAGGGATGGGCAGGGTGGCCTTTGAGCATTCCATCATCAGATTTTCAATTGGATGGATTGTTGAGGGTTGGAGTGTGTAGTGGATTAAAGCCTGTCCATTAAAGTATGATGATTGGCTATCTTAATATATATCTGAGCACTTATAGCATATATGTGTGGAGATGGTAATCTGGACCAACTGATGATTGCTGGTTTAGCATAAAATATGTATACTGGTGATTATCTTTTCAACATATATGTGTTCAGGTGTATCAGTGTTATGAAATAGAGTGAGAGTGGTGGATCATGTGAAAGTCTGTGCTCATACACCCTATATATTAAATATTTTTTAAGTAAATAGCTTTATTTAACAAAAAGTAGGATGCATTTTTAGTATATTTTATTAAAAATGGAAAGTTCGAAAATTTTTTATGGATTAGGGAATAAAAGAACTTGCTGGAATATATTTAAAGATATTTACAATTAATTAGAGTAACATGAAAAAAAAACTTTAATGAAAGATGGTCAAAAGAATAAATATTTTTTTAAAGAAAACTTTTACTTACCATAAAAACATAAGAGAATAATTAGTAACTTTAGTTCACATCATGTATTTTTTATATACAAACATACTTATGCTTTATGTATTATTAAAAATGAATTGAATGTTTTATAAATCTGACAATTTGAACATGTTAATTTAAATTGTTATACAGCACATATGAGTGCATATATATATTTTTTCAGCATGGAATTAATTGTGAAAATATATTTTTAATAAGTTTATTATTTTGACGAATTAAAATATCATATGATAAACATGAGTATGTGTGCACATTTCCATATATATATATATTAAATCAGTCATTAATTATCTATTATAAAAAATGAATGTCATTTGTAGGTTACTTACTAGTTTCACACCCTTCTTTAAATTACTTCGAATTTTAGTATATGTAACATTAATGCAGCAAGCATTCAAGATTTTCTTTTCAATGTGCTACAACAATTCAGGATTTTGTTTACATAAAAGAAGAGTGTAGCTCAAATAATATATATATGTGTGTGCATGTGTCTGTGCAGGAGTGTATAATAATTATTAGTAAAGCAATTTTTAAATACAAAATTATTAGAAGGAAACTAACCTTCACACATGCATTGTAAATGGATAGGCACTCCCCCCCCCCATCAATAAAGCATAGGTGGACCATTCATGCTTTTAAAACATTTATTGATGGGGAAATGCATGCTTATTTATAATGTATGTGTAAAGGTTCGTTCCCTTTCATATAATTCCATATATATAAGACACAAAAAATGTCTTCTGATAACAATTAAATAAATAAGTGTATAATATAATATTAGCTATTCTGGTATTTAAATCATGTTTTAGTATGATAGATATTTATTATATAATGAAATACGGGGGGGGGGTGATACATTTTTGTATAAGATTCAGCATTACTAGATAATCTCAAAGTTTAATTAGCATTAAAATTATAAAAATGAGTGTGTGAAGTACCATTACTTAGCAGCACATATCTGACAATAAAACAGTAATTTCTTTTTTATTCCTGTGTTTTAGTAATTATTTTGAAATAGATTTAAAATAGTTGCATAAAGCTAAGATAATTATTATAAAGAGTATTATTTTAAAAGCAAAAAAAAAAAGAAATTGAAAGAGAAATTATTCTGCTCATTAGTATCAAATATTAATTTTTAATTTGTCAGAAATGTGAAAAGATAATATATCTACCTTATAATTCTTATTTGTAATCAGAAATAAAATTCCTTAAGACTATATAATTTTAAATTCTTTGTCAATTGAATTTGTAAATGTAAATCATTAAATAATAAGTTATTTAAATTAAATGTATGAGTTAATTAAAAATATGTTTATCTGTAATTAACTGCAAAAATAGATTTTTAGTTAATTTTTTTGTCAAATTTTTAGTTCAGACCAGCATCTATTTAAGTAATGCAAAATGTGATAGATAAAAATTATGAAGAAACAAAAATCATTTGTAAGTGTAATCTAATGTTGTTGATATGATAATTAATTATTGCAATAGATAGAATTATAATTATTATTATAATTCATTTGTAGTTTTAAAATTATATTTATTTAAAAAGTAAATAAATATATCAATATGATTACCTAAGTATTCTCTTAAGAATTATTATCTTTCTGCCAGGCATATAATGCATGCAGGAAATATGAAGGACAGACGTCCAGCTAAACTTATTATCCACAAATTATATTTAGAAAAAAATTGGCCAGTCTACAATGTTTAGTTTGCCACAGAATACTGAAGAAGTCAGAAAACCCAGGAATAAATGTTAAAGACACTAATAGTAAATAAAAACTAAATTACAAAACTAGCAAAAAAACTAATTCGAAAAGTATATATTACATTTGAAAGGTACAACAAAATTATACCAAATGACAAACTAAAAATAGAACATGTAGATAAGAATTCAAATTTTATACAGTTTAAAAATAAATAATTTTTAAAAGACCTTAATTTGTGAGTAATTAAACTTTGGGTTTTGTTTTCTTGTTTTATAATTTTTTTATACTCATAATTTCTTTAAAAAAAAAATCTAATGTTTATCAAATTCTCAAATATGTTATGAAAAACACATTAATTTAACCTTGAATCAAATGTGTGGCATAAACACCTTGACAATATATTAAAATAGTCACATGTTATTTGTTACTCCTTTTTGTTAAATAATTAATTGGCCAATGTGTTGCAAGTGTATGGGCATTATACTAACATATATGTGTTTATTTTGTAAAATTTATTTGATTATTATATCTGTGAAACTGTACTATGATTTCACATATAAAACCAAGATACAGCACATGTTTATTTCATTTTGGCTAAATAGTAAAGTAAGTTTAATAGCATATAAAACTTATATGTGTAGATTTTCAGTTACTAAGAAAAATATATCTATTTAATTTGTTTTGTGGTGAACTGTATTTGTTATGTTGATACTTTCCATCTGTCATATTAAACTTTTATTAAATTAATGTTTTGTAATAGTAATAAAAAATAATAATAATTCTTTACAGCAGTTATATAATCAAATAATTTCATACATAAAAAGCTTTTTTCAGAACCTGCTTTGGTGCCCTTTTCAAATGTAACTAATTTATTTAACATTAATGAATCACCTGACATAAAACCATCCAGTGTCCAATAATTGAATTAAAACAAACAAATATATAAATAATTAAAACAAATGAATACCCTCATATATAATTATTTATATTATTATTGTTTGTTTTCATTCCATTATTGGACACTGGATGTTTTTGTGTCAGGTGATTTATTAACATTAAATAGATTAGTAACATTTGAAAAGGGCACCAAAAAAAGTACTGAGCAAATGAATACCCTCATATATAATTATTTACATTATTATTGTTTGTTTTCATTCCATTATTGGACACTGGATGTTTTTGTGTCAGGTGATTCATTAACATTAAATAGATTAGTAACATTTGAAAAGGGCACCAAAAAAGTACTGAAAAAAGCTTTTTATGTATAAAATTATTTGATTATATAGCTGTTATAAAGAATTATTATTATTTTTTGATTATTATTTTGTGGAAGAGCAGCATAAGGATTTTTATTCCTTTCCAGTTTTGTAATAGATATACTCTTTATTTTTTAAAATATATTTTATACTGAATCAACATATTTGTTTGCTAAAACTGGATTCAATAATCAAAAAATGTAATGAGAAATAATGAAAACAGCCTATCAAAAAACAATAATCGTATTTTTTAAAAGAAATAAATAATAGATTTTAGCATCAATATACACTATGAATTGTGAATTAGTGTAGTTAATTTAGTATATACTCTGCATATGAACATACATGGAATATCTGACTTGGATCCAATAAAAATGTGGAGACCTGGGTTTCACATCTCTATCAATTTCCAGATACAAGAGTTCTGATCCCCATTCTTTCAAGCATATAAATTGGCATACTAATATGTGACAAGCATATTGATGATATAACCTCTTGTTCACTAATATTTTTGGCATATCAATTGTTTAACCAATGTGTGGTTTGATCATCAGAGGATAACCTCATGTCCAAAATTTCATAACATATATTTCCATTTCAAAATGAAGGCTTATAACTAAATGAAAATACATTCAGTTATCTTTTTTTATACCAGCACATAATCTAATTCCCAACATTGATGAGTTGAATATATGTTGCATTCTTCAGAGAACTACCCCAAAAAACAAGTAAAACCATTACATTTAATTACTGTTATTTTGTCAGATAGATAAAATTGTCTATATCAAATGAATGAAATTACTTCAGGAAAAAAATAATGACAATGACTTATAATGAAAATAATATAGTGACACATGCAAGAACAATGTGAAGTAAAATAATGTAGATAATAATATAAAATATCAGGTTTAATTAAACTAAAAATAAAGAATATATTGGCTATCCAGAGAAGAAAACACTTGCATGAAAAGAGGAGATGGTAATTCAAATGTAATGAAATATTTAAAAAGAATAAATAAAATGTAAAATTTCCTTTGGAAATAAAGCAATGAATAGTAGTAGTAGTAGTAGTGGTGGTGGTGGTGGTGGTGGTGGCGGGGCGGTGGTGGTGGTTAGTGGTGATGATGATGATAATAATAATAATAATAATAATAATAGCAGCAGCAGCAGCAACCATTACATTTACAAGAATCTAAAAAACATTAAATAAAATACAAGCAGCACAAATCATAAAAGATATATCTCATATTCATTTGCCAAATGTTGAAAACATTTATGAAAAAATGGAATACAAAATTGGATGACAACAAAGAAGAATTTAAACAAGGAGTAATTATAAAGTTAGATGAATACACAGTTGAAATACTATAACAAATTAATAAAAATATTGAAGAAAAAATTGGATAAAATATTGCAGAAAGATATAAAAAGTATCATATATATATATATATATATATATATATATATATATATATATATATATATATATATATATATATATATATATATATATATATATAATGCTTCAAATAATGTAAAAGTTTTAATAGACTCTTAAACTGAGTTCATATTAGCTGAAAATTCTTTACACAGTGCAATATTTGAGGATGAATCTAAAAGCATTATTGGAATTGAACTCTATTATAAAGTATAGTTAATATTAGGAAAAAAACTCCTTCTGGTTAACAATTTATCAATTTTAAAGAAAAATTATTAAAGGATAAAGCATATATAGCAGGTATTTATGAAAATTTTGAATGGCAAAACTGTTACTCTGAAAGTGGAGTCAGATATGGCCATTGAAAATATAAAAATTGAAATTGAAAAAAAAAAAACTCCTTAGAAAACGATGTTTTATTTTAATAACAATCATTTAAAAGATATCAAGCTTATTTGATTAAAGAATACAAAGAGAATATATTTTTCACTTGGTATTGCACGTGCATTCTATATAAAAGATTTCATAGGGATTAAAAATAATGTGGAAAAAAATAAAATCTAAAAAAGCATATTAAATAATATAATACATAGCAAGGTGAATATAGGAAAAATAAAAGACAACATAACTAGAGAAATAAAGAAAGACTTATAAAGGTATTGCTCCCAAGACACAGGAATGATTGGTCTCATGTGCATATGTAAGACTAAATTTAAACCAAGGAAACAATAATCTTTAAAGCATAGATTTATTTTGGTGAAATGAATTAGATGGCATAAGATTATAAGAATGATATGCAAATATTTCTTGGTTTTATAAACTCAATGATTGTGATGATAGAAACAATTGTTTCCATAGTGAGCATGTTGCACTCATTTATAAACAGATTTTATTTATATATAAACACTGTAATATAAAAACTTTTTTCTGATTAGAAACAAATCAATTCTGAAAGATTATTGTCATTAAAGTAAGATTGTATTTTCTTTTTTCAAATGGATGTCTGTTTAGAATAAAAAGTAATGATTAACTGTTGAACATATTTTTGTGTCATCATCAGAAGTGGCGACTGTGAGAATCCAAAATAGTCCATCTATATACATTAAACAATGTATACAAATTCATGCTAGAATCTCAAAACTTGGCTTTTCATATTTACTGAAGCTACTAGATAGTCTACACCCAATCTTTTTCAAAATATTATTTTTCAGATGTATCAATTTCTGGACATTTTACACTTTAACAATTGATTAATACCTGGTCTTGCATATATTTTCACCAAATATATATTTTCTGGATTACTTCATCTTACTGATTGCATTTATAATGCAGATTGTAACCATTAAATGTTGCTAAAAACCTGTGAAATATATAAACCAATACTACCAGATCAGAAACTTATACATCTTATCAAGATTGCATACTTTCAGTTGAGCACATTCAAATATGTCTCTGTTAACTATATAAATAGTGCAAAATAAAATGTTATTCAAAATATTAATCCAAATAAATATATTGATACTTATATATAAACAAATAATTTGCCAATTTAAAAATCCAGCACATAAAGATTCAAGCATATTAATGAAGAAATAACAGAATTAAGTTTTATTTTGATTAACAAAAGATATATTTCAAGAATGTAATATTTCTAATAGGTTTAATATAAGAAATATTAGATTAATGATATAAAATGTATTAGTGCAAAATAAATACTTAGCCATACTATGTAGTATTATAGAAGGACACTTGTCTACACACATTTGCTATAGAATTGGTATGCACTCCCCCATCAATAAATATTTTAAAGAATAGGTGGCCCATTTAGGCTTAGAGCATATTCTTTGACCAACTTTTATTGACCATCTTAATTTAAGGCTTGACCCTATTATAAACCTGAATTTTAAACTGAAGAATTATTTGCACAAGTTCAGTTTATATATCACAGGGATTAGAAAGTATTTTTTAACTACTTGCAATATTGAATCCTATTAGTTTGAATATATGTAATAATTAATAATATAGCAATTTTATATATATGAAAAATTTTAGAAGAAAAGTAGTCTTTACATATGCACTATAGAAGTGACATGTATTTCCTCATCAATAAACATTTTAAAAGCATAGACGATCCCACTTGTGCTTAGAACTTATTCTTTAAATAAACTAACTTTTATTGGCAACGTCTAAATTAGGGCTTGAACTTTTTTTGAACCTGATTTTTAAATTGGCAAATTACTGTCACAAGATCAGTTTATATATAAGTATCAATACATTTTTAACTCTTAGAAATAGTCCGGTGAATTTAATAAACTTGAACTTACCAATCATTTTAAAGTATAAAACAGACTTTAAGGAAATTTACTGTTTGAATGATATCAATAAAAAAAAAAAACAATATTATCCTGTGAAAAACAGCTCTATAGACAAACAGAAAAGAAATACAATAGTTCATCAGTAAATTTTTTGCTGAATCCATACATTATGTGCAAAAAAGATGGCATTGACATTAGAAACAATGATAATGTAAAATGTATGTAAAAATTCAGAATTATATAGTATTACAAAAAAACAAAATAGTATACATCATTTGAGTGTGTGATATTTTAAATGAATAATTTAGACATGCAATTCAACTCCCAAAGAGTAGAACATTTTCTGAAATGATAAAATCATTTATACGTATTTTTAAAAGAGCAGATAAAAAAAGAGAGATCTTGTAGATAAAGCTGTATCTCAATGTCTGAGTGAAAACGGTATTCTGATGATTAGGAAAATGCAGTCAGGATATTCATATTTTTTAAAAAAATAAATACCTGTCAGTCTTTTATTATTTCTATATAATATACTTCCTAATATAATATTAGACATTTTTTACCTTTTGACAAAACTATTTTTTTAAAAAAACTGGATTTAAAGCTAATTATAACGCAATAGATTAATAGAAGTTATAGAAAAGATCAAAAATATAAAATATCATTTTGCATTAAATGTTTATATAATCAAAAAGTAATTTTTAAAACATTTCTTCTGAAATTAAAATTTTAAAATATCAAGTAAATAATTTATTAAAACCAATTAGCAAAAATTCAACTCCTGACAGAGTTACTCCATCTCTCCAATTCATTTTGCAGCAATTTTTATGGGAAATATTTTGTAGATTTTATAAATCACATGATTGTTTAATGAACTAAAATCATTACTAATATATAGAAGTTATAATATTATAGATTTTAAAATCAAGAAATAGCTATCATACAGTCATTTTCAAGATGACCTAAATGTGGTAACAACTATAACACATATACACTAAAAAAAAGGTAAAACATCATACAGAAAATTTTTAATTTGGCGTGTTCTTCACAAAACCCTAAATAAATTTTAAATTATTATATTATACAAAACTAT
This sequence comes from Epiperipatus broadwayi, assembly GCA_028023455.1. Lineage (NCBI taxonomy): Eukaryota > Metazoa > Onychophora > Udeonychophora > Euonychophora > Peripatidae > Epiperipatus > Epiperipatus broadwayi. The sequence continues at coordinate 31,814,779 of JAQFVV010000001.1, forward strand.
CTAAATTTTATTATAAAAACAATTTATAGTCTGAATCAATGTTTATCAAATATAGCAATATAAGTTTGAAAAATAAGCATACAAAACGTATACACAACCATCAATATATGCGTTTCCATTTTATTAAAATAACTAAGAATATTTTCTATATTATGTTTTTTTTAATATTATAAATATTAAAATAAATACATATTTGTATAAAATAAAGCTGCAAACTATGCTATACTTTGTTCCAAGACCATTTCATATTCAAATGTATATAGCACATAATAGCTCACATTTTGTTGATAAACATTGATTAAAATAGAATACTTATTTTTTATTGAACTACAAGTTTTCAGTTCTTTTTAACATGCACATATATGTAATATAGATGGATGATTTATATATATATATATATATATATATATATATATATATATATATATATATATATATATATATATATATATATATATATATATCATCAACCATTATCAATCCACTGCAGGATGAAGGTCTCTCCAAGTTCAATCCATCTTTTCCTATCTTTAGCTTCTCTTCTCCACATCACCCCTGCACACTTTCTTATTTCATCCATCCATCTCACATGTGGTCTCTTTCTGGGTCTTTTACAATCTCTTGGAATCCAGTTTAAAATTTCAATTGTCCATCTGTTATCATCTCTTCTAACAATATGTCCAGCCCAACTCCACTTCAGTCTTTTAATTTTTTCAATGAGGTCAGTAACACCTGTTTGTTCTCTTACCCATACATTGCATTTTCGATCCCTTCTTGTTACTCCCAACATGCATCTCTCCATACTTCTTTGAGTGGTCTGAAGTCTCTGTATTGCTCTTCTATTAAGTGTCCAAGTCTCAGATCCATAAGTAAGAACTGGCAAAACACATTTATTAAAAACCTTCCTTTTCAAACACATAGGCATATTTCCTTTTAGTATCAAATTATTTCTACCAAAAGCACTCCAACCAAGTTTAATTCTATGATTAATTTCATCCATTATATTTCCATCTGTATTAATAATCTGACCAAGGTATTTGTAACTGTTAACTTCTTCTAACTCATCATAATCAATCTTTATTTTCATATTTTGAGAAAATCTATTAAACATTACTTTAGTCTTTTTAGCATTTATCTTTAGTCCTACTTTCCTACTTTCATCTGATAACTCCTGAAACATTTCCTGTAGCTCTAAAGCATTATTTGCAAAAACAACTACATCATCTGCAAAATCTAAATGACTTAAATAATCTCCATTTACTTTCACTCCTTTAGCTTCCCATTTTAATCCACAAAATACTTCTTGCAGCACTGCTGTAAAAAGTTTTGGAGATATGGAGTCACCCTGTCTTACAACCTTTTCAATGTTGATTTTCCTACTATCATTATGTAATCTAATTGTTGCTGTTGCATTTTTATAAATATTCTTTAAAATATGACAATATCCTGGATCTACACCTTGATGATCCAATGCTTTAATCACTGAAGAAATGTTTATAGAATCAAATGCCTTTTCATAGTCTACAAATCCTAAGCATAATGGCAACTCATATTCATTTGTTCTTTCTATAATTTCTCTCAATACCTGGATATGATCTACTGTACTAAAACCACTTTTAAATCCAGCTTGTTCTCTTGGTTGGTGGAAATCCAGTGTTTTCTGTAGACGAGTTGTAATTATCTTAGTAAAAATTTTGTATAAAACTGATAAAAGACTGATAGGTCTGTAATTTCTAATATCTTCTTTATCACCTTTTTTAAATATTAATATTAATACTGCATTCTTCCAATCATTTGGTGCATCTTTATCATTTAGACATTTGGTATATAACTTTGCTAAAATTGTTTCTATTTCTTCACCTGCTTCTTTTAATATATCAATTACAATTCCATCATTACCTGGAGCCTTTCCTTTCTTCATACATTTAATTGCATGTCTCACTTCTTCATTTAAAATTCTGGGCAATTCAGAAGATATAATATGAATAAGATGCACTTGTTCTTTATTACTATATAATTCTTGATAGAAGTCTTCTACACAGTTTATAATGTCATCGCTCTTTTTAGTAATAATGCCATCTTTTTTTCTTACTGCCGATATAAATTTTCTACCAATACCAAAATATTGTTTAATACTCTTTAGACTTCTATTTTCTCCTACAGCTTTCCTTGCTAGTTCACAATTATACTTTCTTATATCATTTTCAACTCTTTTCCGCACCATTTTACAAAATTCGAGATATTCAATCTTTTTTAATGCATCATTATTGTATATCCTCATATTCCTTCTTTTTTTCATAAATTCTCTAGTCTCAGTAGAAATTTTACTGGTCAATTGCTGCTTTTTTCTACCAGTTATCTTTGTTGCAGTTTTTAAAAGTGTATCGCTTATTTTCCTATTAAGGTCATTCAAATCTGAATCATGTTCAAAATCTACTAATACTTGAAACTGATTTGTAAGTTCGAATTTAAATTCATTAGAATGTTTCTGAAGATTAGGAATATCAATGGTAAATATTGTTTTTCTTAATAATTTTTGTCTCTCTAGTTTTGCATTAACATGTAGCTTACATCTTACTAATCGGTGATCACTTCCTAGGTTAAATTTATTGAGAACATTACAATCTTGAACTATGTATTTTCTGTTAGTCAAAATATAATCCAATTCTGCTGTACCTTCATTTGGATGCTTCCATGTCCATTTCCTTTTAACATTTTTCTCAAAAAAAGAATTCATAATATAAAGTTTTTCTTTTTCTGCAAACTCCACAAGTCTATGTCCTCTCTCATTTCTATTACCATAACCAAAACTACCTATAGCACTTTCATCTTTCATTTGTTTACCAATTCTAGCATTAAAGTCTCCCATAACAATTTTAAAATGTTGTTTACTCTGATCAAAAGCCTTTTGTACATCCATATAAAAATCTTCTACCACTTCATCACTATGACAACTTGTTGGGGCATAAACCTAAATTATCTGCATTTGGTATCTGCTATTAAGTTGTAAAACTAATCTTGCCACTCTGTCTGATACACCATCAATCTCCACAATGTTGTTCTTCCATTTTTTATTTATAATGAATCCCACACCACTTGTATTTCCAATATTTGTGCCTTTATAGTAGAATATACGTCCACTTTTTAAATCAATTGTTTCTTCACCTTTTCTTCTAATTTCACAAAGTCCAATAATGTTCCATTTAATATAAGACAGTTCTATTTCTAACTCTTGCAATCTTCCTTTACTTGAAAGTGATCTGCAGTTGTAAGTACCTAAATAAAAAGTCATCATCAAATGGCAGCCTGAGTCCACAATCAGGAAATTCTTAGTACTCTCCACCTTCGGCCACCAACCGCTGCCTTGGTTGGTGACTTTACAGCCTCCTGGGAATAAGAACCATGATTTATTTTTGTCTGTCATGATTGTATATATCGAAAAAATATTCTTAAACTCAGAGGTAAAAAGCCAATAAACTCACCACACTGGCTAATGCTTGTTGGTGAACAGCCCATCCATGTTCATATATTATATGAATAATTACATAGTAATAACAGCTGCAAGGATAAGAACATATGGAGTGGACATTAGGAATTTGCCCTGCTCGGTTCCTTTAAGGCCTCCAAGAGGAATAAAGAAATCAAATCATACATCACGTGACAATTAATTTAATAAGCTTGTATTCACTGATGACAGCCAGCAGCTAGAAATTGGTCTGGGATATCTTAAGAACTATTCACACTCATAATATATATATATATATATAATTAAAATTTATATTATAAACAAAATTTTAAAAAATAGTAATAATGTAATTATTAAAAATAAATTGAGGGGATACATTTACATATATTTCACTGAATGTATGTTCATCATGTATTCACTGAAACAATACAAATAAAATAAAAAATTAATTTCCATATTTTTATTTTTAAAATAAATAATAAAATCCCTGACTTTTTTGTCTTATTAAATACAGCTCGGGTGATATTCTTCTTTTTCCAATAATTTGTTTTCCTTATAGAAACATAATAAATTAGTCTCTTTATCAAGAAATTATAATATCTTGAATATTTTAATGTTTTTAAATAAGTATTAACTTTAAGTATGCTGTAAAATTTTGTTAGAAAATATTTTCTTATACAAATACAACACATTAAATTTTGAAAATATAATAAAGGAAGAATAAAATGTATGTGCTTTAAATATAAGCTGAAGAAATGTTATTAATATATAATCATGTGCAGTGCTCTGAGACTTAAAAATAGCTACTGGCTTATTTAAAATTTCTTTACAAATTTTAATTTACTTTTTTTAATGGCAGCACACACAGAAAAAAAAATGGTTGCTGAATATCATAAAATTTGTGAATTTTAATGGATTTTTTGTTAATTTACTTAAATTTTAAATTTTTTTTTTTTACATTTTTCTTTGAATAGTGTATATTTAAAGTCATGTAATTAAATACAGTACAGTTCACAGCGCCACCTTTAAAATCTAACCTTATTCAAGTTAATTTACAATCCTCCTCTCATTTTATTTTATTTTATTATTATTAATTTCATCAAAAATCAAGTTTGTCATTTATTAATTTGTAGATATTTAAATCACAAAATTTTGTAAACATGAGAGATAACAAATTAATTTTTAAATCTGAAGTATAATATGTGTATCTAAAAATAATAATGTATTAAATGTAATTAAAAAAATAAAATGTTTAAACAATTCTATTTAAAGTAGACTATTTTTTTAATATATAAAACATTCTTTATTAATTTTGTCCTAATTTTTTATATTTTTTATTATTCTTAAGTCATAATATATATTTTTCTTAAAATCTCATAAATAATTGAATTTTTATCATTTATGTTTTATGTATTATTATTATTTAGTGAAAGACTTTTGAATATAACTACCTTTATAATTTTACCTTGCATTTATTACATATAACAAAATTCAGCAATCTGAAAGTAATCTAACATATATGCTATATCAAAGTCACAATTTTTTTTACTTGAAACATACAAATTGTTTAAATAATTTATGCTTTGTGGACATTTTGGTTTGTAAGCTGTAAACATGCTAAAAACATTAATGAATGTCAAAATGGAATTCTAAAATACTTAAGATCTTTGGTAATATATACAACATAAATAGTAATGAAGACACAAAATATACCATCAATATCAGGCATATTACTAACAAGAATAATCTTTTATACTTAGAATGTATGTATGCATACAATATTAACCTTATCATATATAATGACACTACTGAAGATAAATATCCTAATACTTTCTTTTCAAATAGCAATTACTTTAAATATATTATAATAGAACAAATTCAATAGCAGCTTAAATTAGTCACACTCTTAATTATTTATTCTTAAATCTACAAGTTGTTGTATATGTATGGGCATGCATACTAAAAATAATATATGTGTCACTTAAATTACACTGGTTTAATAAAGTAAAAAAAAGAAAAATTACATTTAATAATATCATTAACTATTTGATAATGAAAAGATACTTTGTAATAAGTGAGAAACAATAAAATGATAAGTTATATTGTAAAGGAATGACCACAAGGATTTGAATTGCATAGCTCATAAAAATATAAAAAAATATTTTATGCCCCTATCTGATTTGCAATGGAATTTTAAATTTAAAACCTGTCAATTTCTAAAATAAATTTTATGGCAATCTAAACATAATATTTAAACTACTGGGTTAATAAAAATAAGTAAGGTATTGATCAATTTTTAAAAGTCAGTAATAATTTTTTCTCACTCTCTCTATCGCAAATGTAAATAAAGAGAGAAAAATCTGTTTTTTTATTCTTTTATTCATTTAATTATAAAATAACAATGTAGTTGTAAAAGAAACGAGCTAATTTTTTTCAAAAAATATGTTGTAAAGAAACAAATGTCAAATCTTGTAACCCAGCAATAAAGGTGAACAACAGCAAAGGGATGTAAATAGGTCTGAAATAATGAACTTGAACTAATCCAGTCTATTCTAGTTTATCTGAAGACCCAACTCAAAAAACAGTATTGCAATGATTCCATGCACTGTGGAGAAATCACTGGTTAAAACTGTTTTCCCCCATAACATGAATAACCATATCTTGCTAATTGTTTTATAGTATTTTTCAGTATTTTATTTATAACATCAAGTATGATGACTTTATCTAATAGATGATCTTCTAATATGTGTGTCTAGAAACCAACAACTACACCAATCAAATACTTGGAAATTTAGAAATAGAATCAGATCCAGAAACAAATGCTGAAGTTTACTAAAATCAGTCATTGCTTATTTTAATATGCCATGAAAAAAAAAGCAAACAGTACTGTAAGAATGATCCAAGTTCTACTGATACTATACTCTATATAACATCATCAATGCTGCTGTATTTCCTATCTAACATCACCAGAGACTACCATCCTTGGAAGATTTAATGAAGACATCCATAAATATATTGAAAGGATATCTAAAAAAAACATGGTTTGGAACTATTTAAATATTTTACATAAAATTTTTTGTTATAAATATTATAAGGTCTTAAAATTAGAATATTTTTTATTATTATTTTTAATATTTTGTAAATCTAATGATAGGTGCCAGTATATAAACAACAATTTTATACTACCAAAATCACACTTTTTTTTATTTTGCTGTAATATTTTATAAATACAATTTATCCAAACCACTTCGAATACTTATTAGAAAAACTCTTTATTTGTACATATATACATACACATGACATTTCGACTGTCCTGCAGTCTTTTTCAGAGCCTGTTCACTTTAATTTCTTAAAAAACATTTTTTAAGAGATTAAAGTGAACTGGCTCTGAAGAAGACTGCAGGATGAGAGATTAAAGTGAACTGACTCTGAAGAAGACTGCAGAACAGTTGAAATGTAAGGTGTATGTATATATGTACAAATAAAGAGTTTTGCTAAAAAGTGTTTGAAGTGGTTTGGATAAATTGTATTTAACAATTTTATATATTTATTGTTAATAAATTACTTTTTATTAATCCATTTAATTTGTGTTTGTTTATCAAACTTAATATGAATAATGTGCAATTAACAGCCTTATGCAACTAATCTGTTGGTATTTAGAATTAGTCCATTTTATAATCCTGCCCAGGTATTTGAAGAATGCTTTCAATTTCTTATTTCTAGCTTAAACATAATCTTTAATCTAACAGAAATTTTACATTTCTTTGTCCATTGTTTTTAAAATTTGCAATCCTTTGATAACATTTCAAAATATAGTCAAATCTATTTCCAGATTGGAAATAAATTTAACAAAAATGTTGATACAAAAGTAAAATCTATTAATCCCCATTTTATTTTTAAGTAAAAACTTAATTAAAAATTCCTTCCCAAGATTAAACAATATTATATTTCCAATCCTTCAATTATTTTTGGACAATTAACATTGCATCTTCCATCTTGGATTTTGAAAAAATATACAATTTAATAGGAAAAACAATTTAAAAAGAAAAAGTTTTAAAATGACATATAATAAAATATTTTTTAAAAAAATCAATATTTTGTTAGTATTTTCGCTCCTATAATATATATCTGAGCTGCACCTATGTATTTTTAATGTGAAGAAAATAATTAATAAAAAAGAATTAATAATAATACATATTGTAAAAGTTTAACTTTATAAATTTTAGGCGTGTATCTAAAATATATACATAAAATTTATATACATGATTAAAGGAGTGGGATGGGATATAGGTTTGAATACAGGCTAGTGGATGACACCATGAAGCTCAATCTTAAGCTAAGATTGATTGCTTCAATATGTATATATAGAATCAAAAATTTACTGTTGCAAATTTATATATCTTACACCTAAGTTATCATTACAATATATATATATTGTACCGGTAAAATCACCATATATATATATATATGTATATGGTAATATATATAAGGCTGCAGAAAGGAGTTTGCTATTAACTGAAAGGAGACCCTTTGATTCCTCTTGGAGGCCTTAAAGGAACCGAGCAGGGCAAATTCCTAATGTCCACTCCATACGTTCTTGTCGTTGCAGCTGTTATTACTATGTGATTATTCATATAGTATACGAACATGGATGGGCTGCTCACCAACATGCGTTAGCCAGCGTGGTGAGTTTATTGGCTTTTTACCTCTGAGTTTAAGATCAAGAAACACCATGGTCTTTCTTCTCAGTGCCTGATAAGGCAGAATGAATGTTTGTGTAAATGATAAATATTTTTCCAATACATATATACAATTATGACAGACAAAAATAAAGCATGGCCCTTATTCCCAGGAGGCTGTAAAGTCACCAACCAAGGCAGCAGTTGGTGGCCGAAGGCGGAGGGTGCTAAGAATCCCCTGATTGTGGACCCAGGCTGCCATTTGATGACGACTTTTTATTTAGGTACTTACAACTGCAGATCACTTTCAAGTGAAGGAAGATTGCAAGAATTAGAAGAAGAACTGTCTTATATTAAATGGGACATTATTGGACTTTGTGAAGTTAGAAGAAAAGGAGAAGAAACAATTGATTTAAAAAGTGGACATATACTCTATTATAAAGGCACACATATTGGAAATACAAGTGGAGTAGGATTCATTATAAATAAAAAGTGGAAGAACAATATTGTGGAGATTGATGGTGTATCGGACAGAGTGGCAAGATTAGTTATACAACTTAATAGCAGATACCAAATCAGATAATTCAGGTTTATGCCCCAACAAGTTCTCATAGTGATGAAGTAGTAGAAGATTTTTATATGGATGTACAAAAGGCTTTTGATCAGAGTAAACAACATTTTAAAATTGTTATGGGAGACTTTAATGCTAGAATTGGTAGACAAATGAAAGATGAAATTGCTGTAGGTAATTTTGGTTATGGTAATAGAAATGAGAGAGGACATAGACTTGTGGAGTTTGCAGAAAAAGAAAAACTTTATATTATGAATTCATTTTTTGAGAAAAATGTTAAAAGGAAATGGACATGGAAGCATCCAAATGAAGGTACAGCAGAATTGGATTATATTTTGACTAACAGAAAATACATATTTCAAGATTGTAATGTTCTTAATAAATTTAACACAGGAAGTGATCATCGATTAGTAAGGTGTAAGTTACGTGTTAATGTAAAACTAGAGAGACAAAAATTATTAAGAAAAACAATATTTACAGTTGATATTCCTAATCTTCAGAAACATTCTAATGAATTTAAATTAGAACTTACAAATAGGTTTCAAGTGTTAGGAGATTTTGAACATGATTCAGATTTGAATGAAATTAATATGAAAATAACTGATACACTTTTAAAAACTGCAACAAACATAGCTGGTAGAAAAAAGCAGCAATTGACTAATAAAATTTCTACTGAGACTAGAGAATTTATGAAGAAAAGAAGGAATATGAAGATATACAAAAATGATGTATTAAAAAGAATTGAATATCTCGAATTTTGTAAAATGGTACGGAAAAGAGTTGAAAATGATATAAGAAAGTATAACTGTGAAATAGCAAGGAAAGCTGTAGAAGAAAATAAAAGTCTCAAAAATGTTAAACAACATTTTGGTATTGGTAGGAAATTTATATCTGCAATAAGAAAAAAAGATGGAATTATTACTAAAAAGAGAGATGACATCATGAAATTGGTAGAAGATTTTTATCAAGAATTATATAGTAATAAAGAACAAGTACCTCCTATATCTATTACATCTTCCGAATTGCCCAGAATTTTAAATGAAGAAGTGAGACATGCAATTAAGTGTATGAAGAAAGGAAAGGCTCCAGGAAATGATGGAATTATAATTGATATATTAAAAGAAGCAGGTGAAGAAATAGAAACAATTTTAGCAAAGTTATATACCAAATGTCTAAATGATAAAGATGTACCGGAAGATTGGAAGAATGCAGTAATAATATTAATATTTAAAAAAGGTGATAAAGAAGATATTAGAAATTACAGACCTATCAGCCTTTTATCAGTTTTATATAAAATTTTTACCAAGATAATTACAACTCGTCTACAGAGAACTTTGGATTTCCACCAACCAAGAGAACAAGCTGGATTTAAAAGTGGTTTTAGTACAATAGATCATATCCAGGTATTGAGAGAAGTCATAGAAAGGACAAACGAATATGAGTTGTCATTATGTTTTGGATTTGTAGATTATGAAAAGGCATTCGATTCTATACACATTTCTTCAGTGATTAAAGCATTGGATCATCAAGGTATAGATCCAGGATATTGTCATATTTTAAAGAATATTTATAAAAATGCAACAGCAACAATTAGATTACATAATGATACTGGAAAAATCAACATTGAGAAAGGTGTAAGACAAGGTGACTCCATATCTCCAAAACTCTTTACAGCAGTGCTGCAAGAAGTATTTTGTGGATTAAAATGGGAAACTAAAGGAGTGAAAGTAAATGGAGAGTATTTAAGTCATTTAGATTTCGCAGATGATGTAGTTGTTTTTGCAAATAATGCTTCAGAGCTGCAGGAAATGTTGCAGGAGTTAGCAGATGAAAGTAGAAAAGTAGGACTAAAGATAAATGTTAAAAAGACTAAAGTAATGTTTAATCGATTTGCTCAAAATATGAAAATAAAGATTGATTATGAAGAATTAGAAGAAGTTAACAGTTACAAATACCTTGGTCAGATTATTAATACAGATGGAAACATAATGGAGGAAATTAATCATAGAATTAAACTTGGTTGGAGTGCTTTTGGTAGAAATAACTTGATACTAAAAGGAAATATGCCTATGTGTTTGAAAAGGATGGTTTTTAACAAATGTGTTTTACCAGTTCTTACTTATGGATCTGAGACTTGGACACTTAATAGAAGAGCAATACAGAGACTTCAGACCACTCAAAGGAGTATGGAGAGATGTATGTTGGGAGTAACAAGAAGAGATCGAAACGCAATGTATGGGTAAGACAACAAACAGGTGTTACTGACCTTATTGAAAAAATTAAAAGATTGAAATGGAGTTGGGCTGGACATATTGCTAGAAGAGATGATAATACATGGACAATTGAAATTTTAAACTGGATTCCAAGAGATTGTAAAAGACCCAGAAAGAGACCACATGTGAGATGGATGGATGAAATAAGAAAATGTGCAGGGGTATTGTGGAGGAGAGAAGCTAAAGATCGGAGAAGATGTATTAAACTTGGAGAGACCTTCATCCTGCAGTGGATTGATGATATATATATATATATATATATATATATATATATATATTGTAATGGTAACTTAGATGTAAGATATATAAATTTGTAATAGTAAATTTTTGATTCTATATATACATATTGAGGCAGTCAATCTTAGCTTAAGATTGAGCTTCACGGTGTCATCCACTAACCTGTATATATATATATATATATATATATATATATATATATATATATATATATATATATATATATATTAATTAAGTAAAAACTTAATTAAAAATTTATCTGTGTTTAATTGGTATATAGATAAATAATTAATTATTATAAATTATTGTACTTTGCACTAACTATAATTTTTGATTAAAATGTTTAAGTATTTTAGTTTTTAATGAATATTAATGTGAGTACAGCTATTTTTTGTATTTTTTGTATGTGAGCATAGTCTAATTTTTATATGTATGCACATATGTATATATATATTTTTATTTTTTTATTTTTTTATTATTTCAATTTAAATAGAATTTAAGCTTGATTAGGAGGAAATGTAGTTTGTTTGTTTTTTAATTTTGTCATTGATTGGGTAGATATTCTGTGTTAGATTTTGTGACCAATCAGGGGGGGGGGGGGGTTGTTAAATTTTTAATCTTTTAATCTTTTATCAAATCTGTAATTTTTGATTATCGCCATTTTACTGTGTATTTTTTCTTTCTGATGAAAACCAGTCCTCTGGTTGAAGTATAATATTATTTATTGGATTTATAAGTCTTTTTTGTTTATATATATATATAAGACATATTTTGCAGGTACATCCGTGTTAAAAATTTTAAATATTGATATTCTGACGTTTCGACTTGGTCACACAAGTTATCCACTGGGTGATAAAAGGTAGAAAGATGGTTGTAGAGGTGCTACACTCACTGATTTGAATAAATGTTAAAGTCTCAAATACTCAAAGCTGTTTAAAAATTTCCTCCCCATAGAGGTTAATAATGTTGAAATGAAGATTTTCATGGGTTGTATATATAAAAGACATATTTTGTTGGTTCATCCATTATATAAAAATTTTAAATATTGATATTCCAACATTTCAACTTGGTCACACAAATCAGTGATTGTAGCAGCTCTACAACCATCTTTCTACCTTTTATCACACAGTGGATGATTTGTGTGACCAAATCGAAATGTCAGAATATCAATATTTTAAATGTTTAACATGGATGAACCCGCAAAATATGTCTTTTATGTATACAACCCATGAAAATCTTCATTTCAACATTATTAACTTCTACTGGGAGGAAATTTTTAAACAGCTTTGACTATTTGAGAACTTTCATGTTTATTCAAATCAGTGATTGTAGCACCTATACAACATCTTTCTACCATTTATCACCTAGAGGATGACTTGTGTGACCAAGTCAAAACATTAGAATATCAATATTTAAAATTTTTAACACGGATGAACCCGCAAAATATGTCTTTTATATATACAACCTGTGAAAATCTTCATTTCAACATATATATATATATATAAAATACATATTTTGCGGGTTCATCCGTGTTAAAAACTTTTAATACCAATACACTGACGTTTCGACTTGGTCACACAAGCCATCCACAGAGTTATAAAAAGGTAGAAAGACGGTTGTAGAGGCGCTACAATCACTGGTTTGAATAAAACATTAAAAATCCCACCAATAGCAAAAATGTTAAATTTAAGAATGTTTTTTAAAGAAATCTTTCCAAATAGGAGGAAGTTTGCACGTACCATCTCGCTTATTGATACAATCTGGCCTTTTAAGTATCTCAATGGCTTCTCTGATTTTGCATTGGTAGAGATTATCACATCTGGATATGATCCTGGTACTAGAAAAATCTATTTTATGACCGGAATCTATAGTATGGAGTGAGAGTGCTGATGATGATGAGTGTTGTTTAACTGCATTAGCATGCTCATCTCTCCTAACACTGATGCGACGATTACTCATACCTATGTAAGAAGCTTTACAATTTTTACATGAGATTTGATAGACACCATGAGATTCAAGAGGGATTGAATCCTTAGGCTTGGTTATTATATTGCTGATCTTTTGATGAGCAGAAAATGCTGTATCTATATTATAGCGTTTTAATATACGTCCGATACTGTCTGTAGTTCCTTTTACATATGGAACACAAATCCTAATAGCTGACTTATCATCTTTTTATTTCCTATTTTGTCTATTTTGGGCTTGAAATAAGGCTTTTTTTATAAATTTGTAATTATAACTATTTGCTAATAAAACACTATTAATATGATTTATTTCTTCTTTCAGATGTGTGTCATCTGAAAGATTAATTGCTCTATTTAAAAGAGTTTTGGCTACAGAAACTATCTGAGTTGGGTGATGATGAGAATGGAAATGTAAATATCTGTCTGTGTGTGTATCCTTTCTGTAAATAGAAAAAGATAAACTATTTGGTGTTCTGGTGACTAGAACATCAAGAAAGTTTATCTTTTTCCATCAGACTCTGTCTCCATTGTAAATTTAATATGAGGATGCATATTATTTAAATGTAAGAAAAAATCATCTAATGTATTTTTTCCATGTTGCCATATGACAAAAGTGTCATCTATGTATCTGAGCCAAATGAGAGGTTTTAAAGATGATGATTCTAAAGCACGAGTTTCTATATATTCCATGAATAAATCAGCTATTACTCCTGAGATAGGTGAGCCCATAGGAGTACCAAAAACTTGTCTGTAATGCTGTCCATTGTATACAAAATATGTATTTAAGAGACAATGTTTAATCAAAGCAATAATATGGTCTAGTAAATTGCAACGTTGTGAGATTATATTTAAAGCTTCATCAATTGGAATGTTTGTAAACAAAGACACGACATCAAAACTGACCAGAATGTCACTAGCATTATTTTTTAAACTTTTTAAAACAGAAATAAAATGAAGAGAGTTTTTAATATATGATTTAATAGATGGGATTGTAGGTTTAATGAAATCCGATAAGTATCTAGCTAAAATATGAGTTGGAGAACCTATTGCTCTTCCGATTGACAAAGAGGGGTATCTGGTTTGTGAATTTTTGGAAGTCCATAAAATTTTGGACAGACACAAGATTTTTCATGAGGGATTATTTTATTTTTTATCTCTGTTTCAATAGGTGATTTATTAATAATAGCTTTTGTTGTTTTTTCCAAATATGTAGTATGATCTCTTTTTGATAGTTTATAAGTTTTATCACTAAGCAGATCTAAAATTTTATTATGGTAAATGTCACGATCCATTACAACTGTGGCATTACCTTTATCAGCTGGAAGTACAACAATTGATTTGTCCGATTTTATATTATTTAATGCTTGTCTTTCTTTCTTTGAAAAATTATTTTTAGGAAGCTTAGCTTTTTTTAAAATATTACAAATCTCAGCTCTAGATAGTTGAAAGTACTTCTATTAAATTGGTATATATTTGTTTAAAATATTGTTACTGTATTAATTATTGTATTGTTTTGAATAATTATATATATTTTATTATAATTGGAATACAGACATTGATTAATAATTTATATATATATATATATATATATATATATATATATATATATATATATATATATATATATATATATATATATATATATATATATATATATATATATATATATAAACAAAAAAAAAGACTATAAATAATAAATAATATTATATTTCAACAGAGGACTGGTTTTCATAGAAAGAAAAAATATTTTTTTTCTTTCTGATGAAAACCAGTCCTCTGGTTGAAATATAATATTATTTATTGGATTTATAAGTCTTTTTTTTTGTTTTTATATGTATTTCCTTTGGTTAGTTTGTTATATATTAATATATATATATATAATTAAAAGTTTTTTTTTGTCTGTTGTTTAATTATCTTATCAAAAGAATCAGCCTTTTTTATTTAGTTAAAATTAAATCTTGAAATTTAATTTTGAATAAAAGTTTTTTTTTGTTTCTAAATTAAAATAATTTTTAGAAAAGGGATGGGGGGAGAAGAAAGCAAAAGAATAGATTATTTTTTTTTTTTTTGTAATTAACTCTATTGGTGAGACTTCTGATAATGAAGATATCTTTGTTATCTATTATGCTCATCGATTTGAAATGTTTCTATGGGATTAAAGGCAAAATATGACCAAAAAGGGACATAAAATAAAAGTGTGCATCCAGACTTGAAAGAACTTGAAAACTATAAATTATGGAGTGAACTTTTGTTTGAAGTACTTGGTATTTTACTTGAGATAGTGATTGACCATTTGGGTTTGAATCGGGTTGGACTCGTATCCAGTTTAAATATTGAAAAGATAAATTAAACAAAAGAATATTAGAGAGTGCAGAGAATGTGTTGGATAGCTAAGAGACACCAGAACTTTCCCCTCAGGTACTTTTTTTTTCACCACCACCTGGAACTACCACCATAAATTCCAATATAGTGAAATTTGAACATGTAGAACTAGTCAAGGAAATTTGACAAAAATGGAAATACCGGAAAATCCATGCCAACAGTTAAATGAAGATTCATATAAGAACTTTTTCCCAAGATCAAGAAACTACACTGATCAATCAGGGTAATTATAAAGTTTTCTTCAAAAAATATTTTTTTACTGCATAATGGTGTAATAGAATAATGAAAGACATTCACTTAACTATAAAAAGAAATAAGTTTCAACAATAGAGAGGGTTTTATGGGATTTATTAATTATGTGTATTTCACTAACTCAAATTAATCAATATTATATCTTTTGTTATTTTCCTAATAATTTATTATTATTTTTATACTACCAATATCTATACCAAAATAAAGATTGTTTACTCGATCTAAAAAAAGCCAGTAAATTTTGAATAGTATTTAACATTTGCCAGAGAGGATTTGAGTGTTGCTATTCAACACACTCTTATTAGTAAGTCACCCTTCAGTTTCACTACTAGTTTATATTCAATAATTATTTGGTACTTTTAATATATGTAGGTTAACTGATAGTGCTTGTTCCTGCAAGAAAAGATATGTTAAATAACTTTGTTAGTATTGAATAAATTGAGTTAGTTTGGTTAAATAAATAAAAAGAAAAGAAGTATAATATACAATTCAACATTAATTGTTTGTTTTAATTTAATCATTATTTAAATAGTTAATAATTCCTTTTATAGAATTTAAGACTAACCCATATTACATTTTAAAATTAGATTGGGTGATCACCATTCATAAATAAATAAATAACCATGATTATCAAAGCTTTCATGATCTGGTTCTAAGCTAAAAATGCTTAGTGATACCCCTGTTCAGCCACCTTATTTTGTAATTTTTTTGTAAAAAGGATGGACAGGGAAAAATGCCATGGCACATAGTAAAAGAATAGAAAATGGCTTCCCAGCATGTAGAGTCCATTAACTTAATAAACAGCCTTAGTTTAGGGAAAAAGAAGGTGGTTGAGGCAGGTTCAGGTGATGAAATGGGGAAGATAGTATTCCAGTATGGGAAGGTTTTAAATTTGAAACAATTAAAAAGAAAAACCAAAAATGAGTGAAGATAAAAATACCATAAAAAGCCTGGTGGTGATATTCAAAAATCCTGAACATTGCCAACTCAAAAAAATAATTAAAGCAATTGTGGATCTACATATCATAGTGATCAGAGATAGTGAAGGAGTTAAGGTAATGAAAGTTTTGATAAGAGACATCAGAAAAGAGGTAAACAAATTTTAAAAAAGATAAAAGTGAGGAGAATAAAGTTGAAGGGGATCAAATAAAAACAGAGCTCAAAGTCAGTAATGTAATAGAAGAAAAGAAGGGAAGTTAAGAGAAAGAACAGTATGTACAGAAAATAGAGTCGAGTTCAAAAAGAAAATAGAGCACAGCAGTAGATGTAAATAAAAATATTATGGAAAGGATGCTTAATGAAACTAATCTGGAATGGGCAGTTTTAGCAAAATGTAACCAAATAAGATTATTCAAAGGCAGTGGGAGAGAAAACACATTTGATTATTTTGATAGTTTGCATGATTTTTTTTTATTTCCATAAAATCAAGTGAAAAGAGAAAAATTATTATAGTGATGAGCCATTTAAATGATCCCACCATGAATGGTGGAAGGCAGTAGACTATAATCCCCAAACATTTCCAAAATGCAGAACAATGATCTTGAGTGGTTTCTAGAGTATGGAAAGGCAAGAGGCTATCTATTATTTCAAGACAAATATAGATCAGATAAACATCACATGATCACCATTTCATATGCTTGCTTATAACTGTCCATTGATTACTCTAGAATTTCTGTTTGTGGTAATATGTATAGTGAGTTTTGCATGTTTTTATAGATCAGATAGAGATGAAACATATAGCCAGTTTCTCCAGGATCAAGTGGCATAACTCAGAGCACTTGAGGCTTACACTATGGATCAATTCTATATCATAAAGACCATAAGATATCACCTTCCAATAGGGGTTCAATGCAAATTGGATAAAAACTGGTTTATCAATAGAGGAAATGCTAAAAGTGTTGGTTGAGATGGAATATAGTGATCCTGGAGAAGAAGAAGATTTTAAAGTTAGGTGAGGAAACTGTATTGAATCCATGGTTAGGAGTAACTACAACTCCAAGAAATGAGAATGAAAAAAGACCCATGGGGTAATTAAAAAAAAATTTTCTCAAGAGTGTGCAATGAATGAGCTGGGTTTTTTTGCCATCACATATAGATATATATGTGCATATATTTAGTAAAAATGTGTATATGTTATTTTGAGATAAAAATTATTTTTTTAAATATGATTTTAAAAGTTTTTTTGTCTTTTGTTTAATTATCTTGAAGGAATCCATCTTTCTTAGGTTTAAGTATTTAGTTAAAATTAAATCTTGGAATTAAATTTTGAATGAAAGTTTTTTTTTGTTTCTAAATTAAAAGAATTCTTAGAAAAAGGGATGAAGGGGGAAGAAAAAGTATGGCTTATTTTTTTGTAATTAACTCTATTGTTGAGATTTTTGATAGTGAAGGTATTTTTGTTATCTATCATGCTCATCAATTTGAAATGTTTCTATGGGATTAAAAGCAAAATATGACCAAAAAGGGACATAGAATACAAGTGTGAATCCAGACTTTGAAAGGACTTGAAAACTATAAATTATGAAGTGGATTTTGTTTGAACTATTTGGTATTTTACTTGAGATAGTGCTTGACCATTTGGGTTTAATTCAGCTTGGACTCATATATAGTTTAAATATTGAAAAGATAAATTAAACAAAAGATAATATGTTGGATAGCTAAGAGTCACCAGAACTTTCCCCTCAGATACTTCTTCTTCCACCACCACCTGGAACTGCCAACATAAATACCGATATAGTAAAATTTGAACATGTAGAGATAGCTGAGGAAATTGGACAAAATGGAAATACTGGAGAATCCATGCCAACCATTGGATGAAGATTCATATAAAAACTTTTTCCACAGGATCAAGAAACTACACTGATCAATTAGGGTAATAATGAACTTTTCTACAAGAAATATTTTTTTAGTGTATAAAGGTGTAATGGAATAATGAAAGACATTCACTTAACTATAAAGAGAAATAAGTTTCAACAATAGAGATGGTTTTATGGGCTTTATTAATTATGTGTATTTTACTAACTCAAGTTAATCATTATTATAACTTTTGTTGTTTTCCTAATAATTTTTTATTATTATTATTATACTGCCAATATATATATATATATATATATATATATATATATATATATATATATAAAGATATATATAATATATATATATATATATATATATATATATATATATAAAGATTAATAATAATGTTAAAGACTAAAACCTTTGACAGAAGCACCTTAAAATGCTTACATGACAGCCAATCAGAAGTAATAATGACTGCATGTGGAACTCAATTCAAGAACACAAACCAGAATATGGGAAAAAGATGGGACCCATTTTTTTCTTGTGTTCTTGAATTGAGAGTTTTATGTGCAGTCATTATTACATCTGATTAACTATCACATAAGCATTTTAAGGTGCTTCTATTGAAGGTTTCAGCCTTTCACATTATTATTAGATCATCTGCTAGCACTTAATAAATTTACAAAATAAAGATTGTTTACTCAATCTAAAAGGGCCAGTAGGTTTTGAATAGTATTTAACATTTGTGAGAGAGGGTTTGAGTGTCACTATTTGGCACCCTTTTATTAGTAAGTTTCTCTTGAGTTTTACTCCTAGTTTATATTTTTCCATAATTATTTGGTACTTTTATTATACGTAGGTTAAGTGATGGTGCATGTTTCTTCAAGAAAAGATATGTTAAATAAGTTTGTTAGTACTGAATTGATATAGTTAGTTTTGTTAAATAAAAAAAGAAAAGAAGTATAATAAATTATTCAGCCATAATTAAGTGTTTGTTTTAATTTAATAATTATTTAAGTAGTTATGGATTCCTTTTATAGAATTTAAGTCTGACCTAGATTTTGTTTTAAAATTACATTGGGTAATCATCGTTTGTAAATAAATAAATACCCATGAATTTTGAAGCCTTCATGATCTGGTTCTAAACTAAAAATTCTTAGTGGCACCCTCATTTGGCCACCTTATTTTGTAATTTTTTGTAAAAAACATGGACATTGCAAAAGGTCATGGCACAATATACATATCAGAACAGAATGCTAATTTTAAAACAATAATAAATAAGTAATAATAAATGATCAATAATAAATAAATGATCATCAATAGCATGCAAATGCCAATCATGACATATACTAATATAACAAACAGGTACCAGGTATTTTATTTCTTATACCTATATAAGTAAAAATAATTAAACTAAGCATATGCTAGATCCTATAAAATATGCTGGAATCATGACATTCTGTAATTATTAAATGATGATTTTTATCAAATCATATGGTAAATAAATGAGTAATCATATGAATTAAATGTAAATAGAATATGACACTTAGCACTATTTACAAACTAGCAACACCTGAAGAAGAGTGAAGAATAATATATCTCGAAATATTGTGCATATACTAACCTGTTTGATGTGCCATTACTTACAGTTGAATGTTTTGAAACATTTAAATAAAGGCTAATTTTTTTAAAGACATTCAATACTCATATTAGATGATGTAAATAGTCCAAGACAAAAATACAACTAGAACACCATCATCACAAACCTTCAGGAAAACACAAGAACATATAAATGTCTACACACACCACAAATTTTATTAACTGGTATTATCTTTTGACAGCAAGAATGTTGAGCATTTGTAAACAAGTATAAATACATATAAAATTCTTTATCTAGTATTCAAATAACTTTAATATAATAATTTAAAATAAGAGCTAATAAGCTTATTAATTACTTAATAATAATAATGAAAAATTTAAGAACTAATAAATATTCTCCAATAATATAAATTATTGCATCATGATTCTGACTTATTTACTAGATATTAAGTATATCTATAGACTGATAACAAAACAATAAATGGTTACATCTTGATTTACAGAAATATATTAATAATAAATGGTCATACCTAAAACATTTATATATGCATACAAATTATAACTTACTGTTTTACATTATTGCTATTTTCTTTTCTGGTCTTGTTTCAAGTTAAATATTTTCAAATAAAATCTGAGATTAATCATAAACATTTTTATCTTAAAATAAATATTTTGCAAGTATTTTGCATAAATAATTATAAATATGTAAATAAACTATGAAAGTTATTCAATTTTTTATTTCAAAGTGATACATTGACACAACACTCTCAAAACTATTTGCAGGTGCTTTTGGGCTTGAAATCAGAGTCTTTTAATCAGTGTCACTGTTATATAAGGTTTTCTGCATGATGCTGACATCTTCAGATTTTTTAATTAATAAACGAATGCAGAATTAGAAATAGCTGCAAAAAGTAAAGGTAAACTAAAGGTGATCACAAAATTAGTAATGAAAACATTAATTAATAACAACAAAAATAACTAAAACAATGTTTGTTATTCTTGTTCTTATATTCATTAAAACAAAATGTTTAGAAATAGTTTTTTAATTTTTTAAAAATTTCTTTTAAGTATAAATATATTGAAAATTTTGAATTAATTGTTTATTGAAATAAACACTTTTTTTTTTTTTACAAAAATGGTTTTTTTTATTACATTAAAACCTTAGCTATTTGTCAAAATCAAAAATAAATCAAATAATAGTTCATTTGCCCTTGAGACATGTTGTATATTTAATTTTAAATAATTTATTTCAAATATCAAAAAATATTATAACTTAATTAATATTTAATTCATTCCAGATTTTATTTTACAAATTTATATAAATAATTTTTGACTATAATTATTTTTTCTTTTTCAGTTAAACTTTAAATATATATGCACCACACAGTATCAAGTTAGTATTTCACTATGTTAGGTGCAATAAGACAATCTGTATCAATATATATAATATCAAATGCCAAAAGTTAGACTAATCAATATAATAAAAATATATATATAACAATTCAAATTAAGCTTTAACCAACATCAAATTAAAAATTTATTAGAAAAAAAAGAAAATAATATGAAAAAAAATTAATCTAAAAAATTTATTAAATAGTATAAAATAAAAAAAATAATAACAATACCATTCTTGAATATATGATTCTTTATTTTTTGTAAGGAATTATTTGAGCTCTATTAAAACCTTTAAAATTTATAACAGTAAAACAAAGAATAAATATCCTAATTTTCTAATTATTTGAATTATTTCTGTCTTTGTAAAAATTATATATAGGTCACAATAGATTGAGTTTAACTGAAAGAGTAAATAGAATAAAAATAAATATCTTAATTTTGTATTAGAAATATTGCATACCACCAGCTGAAATCTATATAAAATATTTAAAACACCTCATAGATATATTATTTCAGTCACACACACTCTTTAAATAAAGTTTGAATTTTAGTGTAGTGTGGCTAGAATAATATAGCTATGGGGCATTTTAAATATTAATTTTGTATTGTATATGCATGAAGGAAATATAGATCCCAAGATTTTCTTTAAGCAGACTAAGATTACTTTCTTTGAGAATGAAAAGATTTATGAAACTATTAATTTATTCAAAAGTTTTTTTAATATTAAAAGTAAGTTAAATATTAGTTTGAATAAGAGAAAAGTAGTATAGTATATATGTGTGTGTGTTTATTGTTTTGCGTCATTTTTGGGCTTGAAAAGACTACCTTGGGAGGAAAACCAATGGTAGTGAATTTTTAATATGTTATTGGTTATTAACTTAATTTTTTAATTGCTTATTTGGTAGATAGATAGATAGATAGATAGATAGATAGATAGATAGATAGATAGATAGATAGATAGATAGATAGATAGATAGATAGATAGATAGATAGATAGATAGATAGATAGATAGATAGATAGATAGATAGATAGATAGATAGATAGATAGATGGATGGATAGATGGATAGATGGATGGATGGATGGATGGATGGATGGATGGATGGATGGATGGATGGATGGATGGATGGATGGATGGATAGATAGATAGATAGATAGATAGATAGATAGATAGATAGATAGATAGATAGATAGATAGATAGATAGATAGATAGATAGATAGATAGATAGATAGATAGATAGATAGATAGATAGATAGATAGATAGATAGATAGATAACTCGTTAAAAATCAAATTTATTAGGAAAAAGCAACCAAATAAAGAATTTGTTTTTCTTTTATAATATTATTGACATATAGACATTTCTCTTTCATTTTCTTTGAATTAAATAAAATTTCTAATAAAAAGTTTCAATAAATATTAATGGACTTTTTTTTTCAGAAAATATTCTCATCATTATTGTTCAAAAAAATTAACTAAATAAAATTAATTAAATAAATTTAACTTCTGAAAACCTCTACGGAATAATTCAATGTAAATAATATTTTTGACATTTACACTTTATTTTACAGTATATATGCTTTATATTATATATTACTTAGCATATCCAGCTTCAATGCCCACAGTAATCAAACAAGCCAGTTCATAACCAACTAAGATAGCTATCTAATTGTTAATTAGAAAATGAATATTTGGCCAGCTTAGATAATATAAAACACAAGGATGAAAAATCACTAAAACTTTAAACTGTTTGATTTTATTTAATCATTCAAGTTCGTGTTAAATGATCTACGGAAATATGAAAAGAATTTTGACAGTTAAGAAAGTCGTGGGTTGTTACTATTAGTACTAACCAGTAGTTGACTAGGCTGATAACTAATGCTTTCTTCTTCACACATTCTCCTTAAAAGACTGTTAGGAAAATCTTTACACTGCTGGAAGTTAGCTAAAGGGTATTTGTAATGCTGCAATGATGAATGAAATCTGGTTTATAACTAAAAATTACTTTATTCCATTTTATTAATATATATTATAAAAAGTAAGAAAACGAAACATATTAATTAGAAACTATCTTAACTGTTAAGTTACTTAAATATCTTTAAAATAATTTACGAAATCTAAACGGAATATTATTTTAAGACATTTATTATTTTTAATTTATGCTATCATTCTATTTTACCACAACTGAAAAAAAAACGTTATTTTTTTTTATTTTTTATAATAAATGAATCATATCAAAATTAAATCATCCCAATAAATTTTTTTTAAAGTCAATTATACCCAAGTCAAAGTCATTAATATGAAACTGTTTAAAATAAAATACCACTTTATGTGAAAAGACACAATTCCTTTGATATATATATGTAATTTTAATTAACATGCTTAAAACAAAATATTTTGATTAAAATTTTTTTATTTAATACAAAAGATATTTACTCAAAATCTGTTAATCTGAAATAAACTTGTGTCTATGACTTGTATTAACTTTTCTTTTGAGTAGTCATTATTGACAAGGTATTATAATAAAAGATTGCAGGAATATATCATTGACTTGAATTTAAATAGAAAATGGTAATATATAAATGCACAAAATTATTTTTAAAAGTTGGAATTGTTTATAGCACATTATCAGACATTTTAAACTATTGAATATAAATAATATATGCCCAAAAAAAATTTTTTTAAAACAAAAAAGTATAGATGTTGATTCTGTTTAAATAATGACTATCTATGATCAAAAAATATGCTTATAAGTTATATATAGTGTGATAGTAGATGGGACTGATTTATTTTGCAAAACTCTCTTAAATCTCTTAAGCCAGATTGTTCCAGAGATAAAGGCAATAAATAAAATATCCTTATATCATAATAACATTTACAAAATAAAACTTATTTGTCCAAGTGGCAGGAAAGGGGATAAATGCAATATAAGAAAAAAGACAATTTTAGTCAATTAAATTCACTTCCAACATAAAAAAAATCAGTGGTTGCTAATATTTAATTCTAACTGAATGTTAAGAATGTTGTTTTAAACTTCTTTGTAGATTTTTTGTAAACATATATTTGTTTATACACTTTCAGTGCTGACTAAATTCCATCATCCTTTTCTTTTTTCAAAGACAAAAAAAATTAAAAATCTGATTATGTATTTATTGCTGTTGTTTTTTTTTTAAACATATATATCTTTTATTATTTGGGTCAGAACAAATATGCTATTAAATAAATAATTATTAATAGTTTTTTTTACTATAGGTGCTTTGTTTTTATTTTAAAAAATTATTTTTCTCACAACTAAATCTGAAATCAAATATATTACAATTTTATAAAAGAATTGCCCAAAATGTTCATAACAAAGTATTGTTTGTCTATGAGGAGAAATTTATGTTCGATCTTTCTTATGTTAAATAAGTCTATAACTATTTCATATAATGCAACTTTTTTTTCATTAAATATATATTCAAGTGTGCCAAAAGAAATTTATTGTTAAATAAATAATTATTAATAGTTTTTTTAGAATATTATATTTTTTACTTCAGATGTTCTTTTCTGCCAGTTTTTAACAACAGTGTTTTTTTTTATAAGGGTGACCTTTTTAGTTACTTATTTACAATTTACATCCTGGATTTTTAGCAATCTAGTTTATTTGACATTACTTTTGCTTCACTTGTGATTTTATAAATATAGAATATATATATACAAGAGAGTATGCAAAAATGACCAGGATCACTTTCTGGTAATCACACCTGTTATCACACATGCTTCTGCTTCAAGATACCTTTTGTGAGGACCCTTCTGCATCTATCTGCCAAATAACATCATTGTGTGATATTGTGGTACTATGTAACAAATTTTTTATAAGGTGTATTTCACATAATCAATTTTTGAAATGGCTGAAAAGTTGGAATAATGTAAAACCATGTTTTATTGTAAAGAAATCATCAGGCAAACAGTAGTAATGCTTGAAACCACTTACAAGCAAGTTACTCTGGAAAAACACAAGTTTAAGAGTGATTTAATGGAAGTGTTAAATGTACTACATCCCCAAAAAGTGTGGTGAATGAAGTCCAAGGTCAAGATAATGTTGATTTGGGGGGAGGTGCAATTTACATTGTTCATTCAGAATTCATTCATAATGATCAGATGTTTTAAATCTATAAATTCTGAAATTACATGATGTGGAAAATGTAAACATCTATTTTATGGCAATGTGAGGAGTGCATGCTTCATCATGCATAGTGCTAGTGCACAAAATCTTGAGTTTGAAACTAGTTTTATTTAAATTCAGTATGACCCAACTTATTAATCAGCCATATTTGGTCCATCTCACTCCATTAAACTTATTTTTATTCTCTTGTTTGAGAAAATGCCTTAATTTTTTTTTGCTTAGAGGTGGTAAAGAAAAACAAGATAGAGGTGTTAAACAACACCTTTTTGCAAAAAGTTTTAGACTACTCAAAAAGTAAAAAAACACATTTAGACTGCTGTATTGAATTAATGAACCATACTTTAAAAGAGATTCAATTTGTAACACCTAAAAATAAACACACATTTTTTTATTATAAAATTTTGGTTATTTTTAAATGCCCTTCATATATTATAGGAATAATTATTTGAGGAAAATTGGCTGAAGTGAAAAATAGTTCATAAAATAAACCAAGATTTGAAAAGAAAAAATAAGTTAAATTAATTTAATTTTTAAATGTATTTAAATTAATGGGCCATATTTATGGAGAAAAATGTTGAAATACTTATTAATAAATATTGATTTTATTAAAGGGAATTGAATTTTGTATAAATATCATTATCTTTAATTATTTGTTTATGAGTGTTAGAGCATATCATAAGTTTTCAAAAGTGTAAAAGGTTTTTAAAAATGTTTTTAATAAAATATTCTCTTTTTGTCTACAATAAATATTTTAGTTTGGTTTAACATTAATTTTTCTTTAAAAAAATCATTTAAGGCTTATTAATATTTTTTAATTTAAATTTTCTAATGCATTAAAATTTACTTTTTTAAAAATATGCATACTTTTAATAAAATTAAATTATATGCAAACTATAAGATGCATTTATATAAAACGGGCAAAACTCACTATATGTATTGCCACACACAGCTTCTGGCATCCATTGATTACTCTAGCTTGTTGTGTGTGGCAATACTTATAGTGGTTTTTGCCTGTTTTAACAACAGTTATAAGCAAGCCTAAGAAATGGTGATCATGTGATGTTTAATGTATTGTATATGTATACTATTATAATTTTATGCCAAAAATTAATTATTTTTACGTAACATGCAATACAGATAATATGACAAATGTTAAAAGTCCATAGTAGTTTGGGATAAAGATATTTGACATGTTTACATATAATTAGAGGGATTTAAACTCAGAATTTTAAGCTCCTTTCACTTATTTACAACAGATACACATAACCACATACATGTTAAAAAGCAAAAAGATTTCCAATATGCATATTTTGTGCTGAAACAGTACTCATCAGTTGGTCCAGATCATCCTCTCTATATATGATTAGTGCTTAGCTTATATTAAGGTTGCAAATCTTCAAACTTTAATGGACAGACTTTTCTCTACTCTCCAACTCTTCAGCCTTCCATATCATTGAAAATCTGATGATGGCATGTTCAAAGCCCTTATTTGTCAATTTTGTTGTCATACCCATGTTTCCATAAGTTGTTGTAACCCCTCAAATATAGGCCCTATACTTATACTTAATATATATATATTTATTTATTGTGAATTTAAGTTGGCAGTCTGTATTCATAAAAATGAGGAAAAAATAGTTTAAAACTAATATTTATTATTAAATATGAATTCTTATCTTAAATAGTCTAGTTTGAGTACATTATGAGCTTATACTTTAAATCCATTGGGAAGGATTTATCTATTCATTGCCTTCATTTGTATTTTATTGTTAATATTTTTGTTGTGCTAAAGGAAAGGTTAAAAAATGCTAACATATGAATTTTGTTTTGACTTTATTATAATTTCCACATATTTTTTTACTATACTCATTTATGAGTAAATAAAAAAGTGTATATGCAAATATTTAACTAAGTCAGCACATATTTAGAATGCAAATTAAATATAATAGAATGTGAATAATAATTATATGCACATAATGTTTATTATTCTTAAAGATTAACTTTATTTTAACTAAATTTTTGTTTTAAAAACAATAGTACTGTATCAATAGAAAGAAAAAAGAGGGGGGGTGTTATTGTGAGTGCATTATTGTAAATGGATTAAGTTAGCTGATATGTGACATAATGGGATTTATCATTAAGAATTTCATACATTTTTTAAAGGTTTAAATAATTATAAATGTTATTTATTTATTTATTTTAAATAAATAAACAGTATTCTATGGTGTTTGAAAAAATGTTTGAATGAAAAGACATTTCCAAAATTTATTTTTAAATTTCATTCTAAAATTTCCATGAGTGTTTTGCTTTGTAATTTGATCCAACTGACCCAATCAAAGCTCAGGGCTCACTCAAAACTATAGTAAAGCAAGCAACTGCTTGGGGCAGCAAAATTTTGAGGGCAGCATTTTGAATTTGAATATGGATTTCCATCACTAATTATTTCTGATTTTTATTTTTTCTAATAATATAGATGTCCATATTTAAAACATAGTTTATTTTTAAACTATAATAGTGTATTATTCTTTCAAAACAAACATGTTTAATTAATTAATTACTGTGCGATGTATTTTTGTCTGTCAAAAATAAACTTATAAATTATAAGCATGTTATGAATCATAATAAATCAACTCATAAATTCACCAGATAATTATTACTAGATTACATTTCAACTTATTTTAGGAAATAAACAATTACAATAATTTTGACAAAGTTTCATTTTTATAATAAACTGCAAACACTGTATACAGTAATGTTACTCTTGTTGAAATCATTTGATGTTGTGAAGTGTAGATTTTCCATGTTGCTATAGACCTGCCACTACTGTATACAAAAGTGTAGCTTTAAACTTAAGCAGTGTGGACCTGTTTTTAATTGTTAAGCTGTGTTATAAATTATAGATATTTCTACATTTGAACATCTCCAGCACTAATTAAATAACTGTCATGGTTTTCTTTTGTAAAAATACATAAATAGTTAAGAATCTTAATTCAAAAAAAATTTGAGAAACACTTTTCTTCTGAAATGAGTCCTAGGATTTTTTGAATAATAATAAATTTTTGTGGCATAGGGCAAAATGTATGATCAAAAATGACAAAAACTTTCTGGTGTTGCTTATAAAAAGCAGTGAGAAAAATTAAAAAAAATACAACAATTAGTCTTGATAATTATCTAGTAAACATAAACAGAAATAAAGGAAATGTAATTCAAGAATAGTTAGACCAAAAAACAGCTACAACAAGTACTGAATGTAACAAATTACAATTTAGTAAAAAAAAAATTATGAGGAAAAAATGTTAATGGAATGTAATTTTGAAGAAAAAAAATAAATATGTGAGTAAAATATTAAATATTGAATCAGATCCAGGAAAATGGCCAGTGATGATTACTAATAAATTATGGACCAGTATTTTTCTTAAAGGTCACTAAAATAGAACCAATATTTCAGCACCCTATAAATGATTTTCATCATAGATTTATGCCATCTTTCATATACAAAACATTGAAAAAGGGAGAAACATTTTTTCAATCCTGGGTAATATATTCTACAGTCAAGAATACTGTGTTTTGTTACTGCTGTAAACTATTAGTAATTGTAACATTCTTCTGACATCATCTGGTTTTAATGATTGCCATACTTTGCATCAGCATTTAAAAGATCATTTCAAAATTCAAAAAATCATGTGACATCATTAATAAAATGGGCTGAATTAACAACTAGATTACATTATAATAAGACAATTGAATAAATTCAGAAACTGTCCATTGGAAAGCTATTCTTGAATGATTAGTGGCAATAGTAAATGTTTTGGTAGAATAATACCTTGCATATCATGGTACATCTGATTTGTTATATAAAAACAATAATGAATTTTTTTCAAATTGGTTGAACTATTAGCACAATTTGATAACATAATATAAGAACATTGTCAAAGAATTAAAAATAAAGGAATTAATATTCACTATTTGGATAAAAAGACATACAGAATGAATTATTGAGATTATTGCTGATTTTGTATGAAGTAATGTATTGATAAGCTTAAACAAAAATATTATTCTAATTATTGTTAATTGTCTGCAAGACACCAGTAAAGTATAACAAATATCACTGATTATACTGCAACTTGTTCACATTGAAAAGGACATAAGAATTGAGTACATTTTTTAACTTTTATCCCAGTGTGTGAACTACAGAAGAAGTTCTCACAAATAAAATTTTAAAACCATAAAGATACATATGGAATAATGGCATGAAAATGAGAGGAGAAAATGCAGGCATGCAAAAAAGAATATTAAATTTAAATAATTACCCTTTTTTCATGCCCTATCATACATATTTATTGAATTTAGTAACATCAAAATCATCAAAGAAAGTTATTTCATATTTTGGGACAAATCAGTCAATAGTAGTTCCACATGTCAATGGGCAACTTTGAAAAGTAATTTAAAAGCTTAGTTCACAATTAAAACATTGATTACAACCAAATGGGAAAGTAGAATTGATGCATAAGACCTTTTAGGTATTCAACAGAAAAAATTTATGATAGTTTATTGGACAAGTGAAAATATTTTATTTGATACTGTTTCTCATCATGAAGTGGAATCAGGCAAAACTCTCTATACATATTGCAACTCAAGTGCAAACCAGAGTAATCAATAGATGCCAAAAAACGTGTGCATAAAATCCTCATCTAGTGCCTACTCATCCAATATTCCTAGACTAGTTTCTGGCTTGTGCCTTTGTCACTGAGGAGCCTTGGATCTGAGAGCACTGCACCTAGATCTAAGGATCTACTGCAACCCTCCAGCAACTACCTTTTATCTCTACCTAACTACAAAACTATGAGTCTTAAATTAAAAACATCATATTTTCAGTCCAAGCTTATTAGCTTATATAGTCATATAGATCTGAACTCAGTTCAGTATCTATACATTTTGGTGTCTTTGGTTCTTTAATAACCATAGCCACCACTATCCTATTAGGCAGGATTGGTTTTAAGCCAATAAACATCACATGATCACCATTTCTTAGTCTAAATTGTATATAAATTTATCAAGTAATCATTGAGTTAACATACTGAAGGTAGATGTAATCATGGGATCAGAATTTCGCACCATCTCTAGCATCCTACCCAAAGACTCTAAGTCTGAGTGTAGTAAGATGTGCTCCTTCTTTCTTGCAAAAACCAATGTCCCACTACATTATATTTAAATATTACATATTCAGCCTGTATTCTACCCTTCCCTCTTCTGTGTACTTAAATGGGCTTAACATCCTGCATATGATGGGGCAGAAGACACTGTCAACATGGATAAGACAAAAAAATTGACCAATAAGAGTTTTAAAATGCCATCATAAAATTTTCAATGATATGGATGATTGACAAGTTGGAGAATAGAAAGTTTGAAGTCTGTCCATTAAAGTTTGAAGATTTTTTAACTTAATATAAACTGAGTACTGATTACATATATGTATGGGAAATGATAAACTGGACCAACTGATAAATGAAGTTTCAGCACAAAAGACATATATTAGAGACTATTTTTTTTTTTTACATATATGTGATCATATGTGTCAGTTGTATAAGATAAAGTGAGACTAAAGGGAGCTTGAAAGTCTGGGTTCAAATTCCCTCTTATTTCAATAAAAGCATTTTTAAAAAAGATAAAAGATTTGTTTTAACTCTCAAAGTTTGAAATGAAATCAATAATATTCTGGTCAAAATTATTTTAATTAAAAAAGAAAGGGAATTTGCTGCATGCAAAACATTTAGAAAGTATAGTAATTATTATGGATGCATTTAGGGATTATTTGTGTGCTGCAACAATGACAATATTTATTTAAATTTAATCACTTGTGTTATATGTTTGCATAAAAGTACAAAATGAGGAATCTGTCTTTAAATTTAAATATATTTTGGCCATCATTATTATTTATCACTACCATCACCATCCCCATTATCATCATCATCATTATTATTACTATTATTATTATTTTAGAATAGCATGTTTTTTTAGTTTAAAGTATTTTGTTTTATTTATTATATATGTTTAAAAAGTGAGAAATAAATGGCTGGTCTTATAATTATTTAAACATGTAGGCTTTTCTTGAGCAGATTTTGGAAAGGGGACATCCAGCAGTAGATAGATCAGAATATCTCCTGCATATTTTCTATTAAAGTATTTTGTTTTATTTATTATATATGTTTAAAAAGTGATAAATAAATGGCTGGTCTTATAATTATTTAAACATGTAGGCTTTTCTTGAGCAGATTTTGGAAAGGGGACATCCTGCAGTAGATATATCAGAATATCTCCTGCATATTTTCTATTGAAGTTATATAATAGTTATTAAGTAAAGAGTTGTATTTAGAATTTACAGCCCTAAAAGAGAATGGGTTAGAGTTGGATATGCTACCATTATCCCAAATATCTTAAAGATTTTATATGTAGAAGTGTTTACATGCTAATAGTTTACATAAATAAATAAACTCATTCTTTAAAGATTAATAACCAATTACCTGTTCTCAAACATGCAGTTTTTTCCAACAATGAAAATAGAGTCAAGTGAAATGTTCTGTCAAATTTATGTAATTTTAATGCTTACATATGATAATCTAATTTCATTACTTGATTCACAACACATTCATTTATTTTGTATATAGTATTTTTGATTCACAAATACATGCAGTAAGTTGTTTTTTTGCCTTTTATTACCTTTTCGGAAATTTGAAGATTATCGATTTAGTTTAATTACTTTTGCAATTATTCATATATTATATACAAATTTCATTAAATCATGAAAAAACAGGAAGTTTAATTATTTTATTGTGAGTCAAATCCAATTTTTTTTATTCTGATTTTACAGTAAATATATTTCATTTAATTGATTAAATCTAATTTTCTATTTGTTCTTATTTAAAATTATAAAGTGTATTTGATACATAGAAATAAAAAAAACTGAATTAATTTGCCTTATTTATGGGTTATAACCCTGAGATATTGCTCTATTGTTAATGATGAGTGGATGAAGTGATATAGTTGTCTTGGACTATCTACTTTAGCCTAGAAATCCAAATGATCATTTCATGCTAGTATCAAAAACATGTACAAACTGCACATACCCTCAGATTAAGTATAGAAAATGGCTATGCTATCATGAAATGCTTATTTAAATTACAATAAATGTTCCTTATGCATATTTTTATAATTTTAATTATTATTGTCACTAGACTCAAACTCGGACATTGAAAATGCATTAAACATAGTTTTATTAAATGCAATCTGGATGCAATAAAATGTTTTCTTACTCTGTACCATATCATTATCTGTACTCAGCCCATACTTCCTATTCTCATCAGCATCATCACATAAAGGCCACAGAGCTGGATTATCTCACTTTATTAACCATTACAATATATACAGATGTATATATGTATTACCAAAATCACACTTTTCTTTATGTTTGCCGTAATATCATATAAATATAATTTATCCAAACTTCAAACACTTTTAGCAAACTTTATTTGTACATACACCTACGTTTCGACTGACCTGCAGTCTTCTTCAGAGCTATGATATAATGAACAAAATAAAAAAACAACTATATAATAACACCATAAAAAAATTTTTAAACAATAAAATATATATATATTAAAAACCTGAAATAAATAATCAAACCCAAATAAAACAATTAATATAAAATAAAATGTACTACATAAATGAAAAATAAATATAAATTATACATGTGTATTCTTAACTTTATACATATATACATTCAAGGACAACTATTAATCTAAATATTATCTATTTTATTATTATTAACAATCTACTAATTATCTGTATTCTTCATAAACTTAAACTTTATGACTAGTAACTAAAATTCTTTTAATTTTAAATCATATTTATTATTTTCTTACTCATTCTTCTTTTAAAATTAATATTTTATATTTATTATTGCTGAATATTTAAAACCTATAAACTTTATAATTTTTACACTTACTAAGGCTATTCTGATCTTCAAAATAAAATAATGAAAAATCGTTTTTTTTTTTTTTTTCAAAAAATTATCTTATACCCTAGCTCCCTCTATTACATATTATTTAAACTAAATATATATCCCCTACAACTCTTTATTTTTATATATATATATTTTACACTTTAACTTTTATTATATAATACTCATAAATTTATATTATACTTCTTTATATGTTTTTATATATATAAACCCTACAACTTTATTTACATATATATTTTTTTATTTTATATATTTTAACTTTTATTATTATTTTTATATAATTCTTATAAAAAAAAAATTTTTATACTGTTTTATATGTAAATATTATGCTAAGTTTATTAATTAATTTATTTATTATTATTTAATATCTGTAAATATACCCAAATTTATATTCGTATTTAACCTAACCATTTTTTATCATCCCCAACTTATTTATTAACAATTATCTCTTTACATATTTACCTCTATATATCTTATTTAATAACTAAACCAATCTCATCCTAATCCCAGAATCTCTATTAAATTCTGGTTTTATCTTTCTTATTAATATAGCTTCTTTTATTTTCCTTTCTTTAATACTTTTTGTATATAACTTCATTTTTATTGAACTTTGTGTAAATTTGTGTCCTGTTTCTTTTGTATGTATATATATTGGTGATTTATTATCTGCCATATGTTGTTTTAGTCTTGTTTTTATAGAATTTTTTGTTTCTCCCACATATTTGTTATCAATCCCACTATCTAGACATTGTTTGCATTTTATCACATATACTCCATTAATTATTTCTTTATTATCTTTATTATATCCTATGTATTTGTTATCTATCAAATTTAATAGGTTTTCTCTTTTTTTATTAACTATTTTTGTATTAATTATTCTTTTGTATCTTTTATTAATCTTCTTTATAATTTTGTTAAATTTATTCACTATGATATTATTATTTGTTTTTATTCCTATATATCTATCTTCACCTTTCTTTTTTCCTTCACTCTTTTCATTTTTATTTATCTTATATTCTATTTTTCCAATACTTCTTTTAATTATATATACAGGGAAACCATTCATTTTTAATTCATTGATTATTAAATCTTTTTGTATATTATAATCTTCTTTCCTTGAACAATACATTGCAGCTCTGTATATTCTTGAATATATACAACTAATTTTATATTTCCTATCAATATTGGAAAACCAATTTGTTATTTTGTTACCAATATTATTCTTTTTATAAACACTTGTCTCAATACACCATTTTTTATCTATCAATTTCTTTTGAAACATTATATCCAGATATGCAATTTTATTATTCTCTTCCTTCTCAACTGTAAATTTTATATTCTCTTCTATTTTATTAATATCATTAATAAACCAACTTATTTGTCTTTGGCTTTTATTAAAAATCATTAAATAATCATCTACATATCTGTTAAAAAACAAAGGAGCATTTTTATTTTCTGTTATATTTTTATCAAATTCATTCATATAAATATTACTTAAAATTGCACTAAGAGCTCCTCCCATTAACAATCCTTCTTTTTGCTTATAGAATTCTGTATTATATTCAAAAACTACATCCTTGCAACATAATTCCATTAAATCTACCAAAATATGAACAGGTATTTTTATTGTTTTATTTTTATCCTTAATATATTTCTCTATAGCTAAATTTATCGCTTTACCTACATTTAAATTAGTATACATAGAAATAATGTCCATCTTTAAAAACGTTAAGTTTCTGTATTCATATTTTTTAAATATGTCATTAACCTCATGTATTAAAATTTTATTATTTTTAATATTGGAATTTTCATACTCATTAGCATATTTTTTAAAAATTTCACTGGATAACCATTTTGAAACCTTGTCTAAATAAGATCCTTTACAATCAATAATTGGCCTTAGTGGGATATTTTCCTTGTTAATTTTTGGAGCCCCATATATTCTTGCTGTTTTACATTCTTTACTTCCTATTTTCTCAAATGTTAATCTGTCTATTAATCCCTCCTTATAAATATGTTTAATTAATGTATATATCTTTCTATTTTTTAAGTCACTGTCATTCTTCTTAACTTTTTCAAATACCTTATCACTCAGCATAACCTTCATTTTTTCTAAATAATCTTTTTTATCTAATATCACCAATTTATTTCCTTTATCTGACTTTAAGAAAACTACTTCTTTTTCATACTTAGACTTAATCTTTTTGACTTCTTCCTTCCCTATTAATTCTTTGTTTTTCTTTACATTTTCTTTACTTCTATTTCCAATTTTATTATTATTATTTTCTATTTTATATATCAAATTATTTATTTCTTTTTTAAATTCATCAAACCATATTTTCTCTTCATTATTTAACAATTTTGTAATATCTTTGTCATCATAATAGTATACTCCATATTTTTCCTCTATAAAATCTTGTGCTATTTTTTCCATTGTTGCTTCTATCTCTATCACATCCTTCTTAACATCATTTCCAATTGGCACATATTTAATTCCTTTGTTCAATATATTTTTTTCTTCTTCTGTAAAATCTATCTTTGAAAGATTGTATATATTATTCATTTTGTCATTTGTTATAATCCCTTGTTTTACTTTTTGTTCTTCCATTAATATTTTAAATTTTTTAACATGTCTCTTATTTGTTTTTTCATTTATCATATTTCTTCTTATCTCACATAATTCTCTAAATTTATTCTCTTCATCTTTTGTTATTTTGTCCCTCAATATGAATTCTATATTATTTATTTTTTTATATAAATGGTTTTTCTTTTTATAACAACTTCTAATGTATTTCTTTAATACATTTTTTTCTATCTTCTTTATAAATATTTCACTATTAATCAGTGTTCTTCTTAATTTCTCCATATTGATGAATTTAGGTATTATACTATTGTCATCACATTTTTTTAAGTATTTTATATTATTATTATTTTTATATAGTTTTATTATAGTATTCCATCGTACATTCATTAAATTTACTTCTTCTACACTTATTTTTCCTTTTAAATAGTCCAACAAATTCTTAATGCTTCCTATTTGTTTCATTGTCATCCTTGAATACAAATATATAATTCCAAAAGACATGTATATCTATTTGCTCCAATTCTTTCCTTCGTGTTATTCAATTCTTCATAAATATTACCAAAATCACACTTTTCTTTATGTTTGCCGTAATATCATATAAATATAATTTATCCAAACTTCAAACACTTTTAGCAAACTTTATTTGTACATACACCTACGTTTCGACTGACCTGCAGTCTTCTTCAGAGCTATGATATAATGAACAAAATAAAAAAACAACTATATAATAACACCATAAAAAAATTTTTAAACAATAAAATATATATATATTAAAAACCTGAAATAAATAATCAAACCCAAATAAAACAATTAATATAAAATAAAATGTACTACATAAATGAAAAATAAATATAAATTATACATGTGTATTCTTAGCTTTATACATATATACATTCAAGGACAACTATAATTAAATTTATCTATTTATATTATTAACAATCTACAATATCTTATCATAAATAAAAGGTAAAATTTTATTTAAATCAATTTATTATGTCTTACTCATTTTTTTTGAAAAATAATATTTATTATTTTATTTTGAAGATCAGAATAGCCTTAGTAAGTGTAAAAATTATAAAGTTTATAGGTTTTAAATATTCAGCAATAATAAATATAAAATATTAATTTTAAAAGAAGAATGAGTAAGAAAATAATAAATATGATTTAAAATTAAAAGAATTTTAGTTACTAGTCATAAAGTTTAAGTTTATGAAGAATACAGATAATTAGTAGATTGTTAATAATAATAAAATAGATAATATTTAGATTAATAGTTGTCCTTGAATGTATATATGTATAAAGTTAAGAATACACATGTATAATTTATATTTATTTTTCATTTATGTAGTACATTTTATTTTATATTAATTGTTTTATTTGGGTTTGATTATTTATTTCAGGTTTTTAATATATATATATTTTATTGTTTAAAAATTTTTTTATGGTGTTATTATATAGTTGTTTTTTTATTTTGTTCATTATATCATAGCTCTGAAGAAGACTGCAGGTCAGTCGAAACGTAGGTGTATGTACAAATAAAGTTTGCTAAAAGTGTTTGAAGTTTGGATAAATTATATTTATATGATATTACGGCAAACATAAAGAAAAGTGTGATTTTGGTAATATTTATGAAGAATTGAATAACACGAAGGAAAGAATTGGAGCAAATAGATATACATGTCTTTTGGAATTATATATTTGTATTCAAGGATGACAATGAAACAAATAGGAAGCATTAAGAATTTGTTGGACTATTTAAAAGGAAAAATAAGTGTAGAAGAAGTAAATTTAATGAATGTACGATGGAATACTATAATAAAACTATATAAAAATAATAATAATATAAAATACTTAAAAAAATGTGATGACAATAGTATAATACCTAAATTCATCAATATGGAGAAATTAAGAAGAACACTGATTAATAGTGAAATATTTATAAAGAAGATAGGAAAAAATGTATTAAAGAAATACATTAGAAGTTGTTATAAAAAGAAAAAATATTTATATAAAAAAATAAATAATATAGAATTCATATTGAGGGACAAAATAACAAAAGATGAAGAGAATAAATTTAGAGAATTATGTGAGATAAGAAGAAATATGATAAATGAAAAAACAAATAAGAGACATGTTAAAAAATTTAAAATATTAATGGAAGAACAAAAAGTAAAACAAGGGATTATAACAAATGACAAAATGAATAATATATACAATCTTTCAAAGATAGATTTTACAGAAGAAGAAAAAAATATATTGAACAAAGGAATTAAATATGTGCCAATTGGAAATGATGTTAAGAAGGATGTGATAGAGATAGAAGCAACAATGGAAAAAATAGCACAAGATTTTATAGAGGAAAAATATGGAGTATACTATTATGATGACAAAGATATTACAAAATTGTTAAATAATGAAGAGAAAATATGGTTTGATGAATTTAAAAAAGAAATAAATAATTTGATATATAAAATAGAAAATAATAATAATAAAATTGGAAATAGAAGTAAAGAAAATGTAAAGAAAAACAAAGAATTAATAGGGAAGGAAGAAGTCAAAAAGATTAAGTCTAAGTATGAAAAAGAAGTAGTTTTCTTAAAGTCAGATAAAGGAAATAAATTGGTGATATTAGATAAAAAAGATTATTTAGAAAAAATGAAGGTTATGCTGAGTGATAAGGTATTTGAAAAAGTTAAGAAGAATGACAGTGACTTAAAAAATAGAAAGATATATACATTAATTAAACATATTTATAAGGAGGGATTAATAGACAGATTAACATTTGAGAAAATAGGAAGTAAAGAATGTAAAACAGCAAGAATATATGGGGCTCCAAAAATTAACAAGGAAAATATCCCACTAAGGCCAATTATTGATTGTAAAGGATCTTATTTAGACAAGGTTTCAAAATGGTTATCCAGTGAAATTTTTAAAAAATATGCTAATGAGTATGAAAATTCCAATATTAAAAATAATAAAATTTTAATACATGAGGTTAATGACATATTTAAAAAATATGAATACAGAAACTTAACGTTTTTAAAGATGGACATTATTTCTATGTATACTAATTTAAATGTAGGTAAAGCGATAAATTTAGCTATAGAGAAATATATTAAGGATAAAAATAAAACAATAAAAATACCTGTTCATATTTTGGTAGATTTAATGGAATTATGTTGCAAGGATGTAGTTTTTGAATATAATACAGAATTCTATAAGCAAAAAGAAGGATTGTTAATGGGTGAGCTCTTAGTGCAATTTTAAGTAATATTTATATGAATGAATTTGATAAAAATATAACAGAAAATAAAAATGCTCCTTTGTTTTTTAACAGATATGTAGATGATTATTTAATGATTTTTAATAAAAGCCAAAGACAAATAAGCTGGTTTATTAATGATATTAATAAAATAGAAGAGAATATAAAATTTACAGTTGAGAAGGAAGAGAATAATAAAATTGCATATCTGGATATAATGTTTCAAAAGAAATTGATAGATAAAAAATGGTGTATTGAGACAAGTGTTTATAAAAAGAATAATATTGGTAACAAAATAACAAATTGGTTTTCCAACATTGATAGGAAATATAAAATTAGTTGTATATATTCAAGAATATACAGAGCTGCAATGTATTGTTCAAGGAAAGAAGATTATAATATACAAAAAGATTTAATAATCAATGAATTAAAAATGAATGGTTTCCCTGTATATATAATTAAAAGAAGTATTGGAAAAATAGAATATAAGATAAATAAAAATGAAAAGAGTGAAGGAAAAAAGAAAGGTGAAGATAGATATATAGGAATAAAAACAAATAATAATATCATAGTGAATAAATTTAACAAAATTAT
Source organism: Epiperipatus broadwayi (assembly GCA_028023455.1). Classification (NCBI taxonomy): domain Eukaryota; kingdom Metazoa; phylum Onychophora; class Udeonychophora; order Euonychophora; family Peripatidae; genus Epiperipatus; species Epiperipatus broadwayi. The sequence goes on from JAQFVV010000001.1 coordinate 31,855,014, forward strand.
AAAGAAGATTAATAAAAGATACAAAAGAATAATTAATACAAAAATAGTTAATAAAAAAAGAGAAAACCTATTAAATTTGATAGATAACAAATACATAGGATATAATAAAGATAATAAAGAAATAATTAATGGAGTATATGTGATAAAATGCAAACAATGTCTAGATAGTGGGATTGATAACAAATATGTGGGAGAAACAAAAAATTCTATAAAAACAAGACTAAAACAACATATGGCAGATAATAAATCACCAATATATATACATACAAAAGAAACAGGACACAAATTTACACAAAGTTCAATAAAAATGAAGTTATATACAAAAAGTATTAAAGAAAGGAAAATAAAAGAAGCTATATTAATAAGAAAGATAAAACCAGAATTTAATAGAGATTCTGGGATTAGGATGAGATTGGTTTAGTTATTAAATAAGATATATAGAGGTAAATATGTAAAGAGATAATTGTTAATAAATAAGTTGGGGATGATAAAAAATGGTTAGGTTAAATACGAATATAAATTTGGGTATATTTACAGATATTAAATAATAATAAATAAATTAATTAATAAACTTAGCATAATATTTACATATAAAACAGTATAAAAAAATTTTTATAAGAATTATATAAAAATAATAATAAAAGTTAAAATATATAAAATAAAAAAATATATATGTAAATAAAGTTGTAGGGTTTATATATATAAAAACATATAAAGAAGTATAATATAAATTTATGAGTATTATATAATAAAAGTTAAAGTGTAAAATATATATATATAAATAAAGAGTTGTAGGGGATATATATTTAGTTTAAATAATATGTAATAGAGGGAGCTAGGGTATAAGATAATTTTTTGAAAAAAAAAAAAGATTTTTCATTATTTTATTTTGAAGATCAGAATAGCCTTAGTAAGTGTAAAGATTATAAAGTTTATAGGTTTTAAATATTCAGCAATAATAAATATAAAATATTAATTTTAAAAGAAGAATGAGTAAGAAAATAATAAATATGATTTAAAATTAAAAGAATTTTAGTTACTAATCATAAAGTTTAAGTTTATGAAGAATACAGATAATTAGTAGATTGTTAATAATAATAAAATAGATAATATTTAGATTAATAGTTGTCCTTGAATGTATATATGTATAAAGTTAAGAATACACATGTATAATTTATATTTATTTTTCATTTATGTAGTACATTTTATTTTATATTAATTGTTTTATTTGGGTTTGATTATTTATTTCAGGTTTTTAATATAT